>CAIGRB010072554.1:18943-69828 GCA_903798255.1 Fraxinus quadrangulata | reverse complement strand
ATATATATATATATATATGAAAACACTTCAAATCAAGAATAATGTATCTAACGGACAATATAAGTTTCTAGTCCTTTCATTACTTCTCAAAATAAAGTTTTAAGGTGAACTGGCCGATTTTCGAGTCAGTTGGCTCGTGCTTAATTTGTTTAAAATGTTTTGTACTTTTGTAGTTTGAGATTGTTTGAAAATAAATTTTGTAAAATGATTTTTTTTGGAGAATATATAGTTACAAAGTAAATGATAGTTTTGAGTCCACAAAAATTTGAGGGCCAAACAGGGAGGACTAAAGTTGGGAGGCTAACTATCACTACAAAGTAAAAACACGCGTGTCAGTTATGGATAAATTTTTATGTTGCTAAGCATTTTAGACCGAGTAAGAATATATCAGCTATTTTTGCAAAAAATTCAAATCAAACATATAACTCTCAAAAAATTCAAGTTTTGTAAATAAATTACTATCCTAGTTTACCCTTTGCTTGACATGGAAGGGTGACAAAAGTTGGAAGATTCATATCACTCAACTACTCACGTATTCTCTAATCTATTTAATCATATTCTCTATTCATGTCTCAATATGTTAAATCATGCTCTTTCGACTTTCAATTTTGTAAGTACTAAATAGAGGACATAGTAAGGAAATCTCACGAGGTATGCTCAACAAGGGACCAATGTTGCCATTGGTCCAAAATGCAACATTGGTCCAAAATTAAGTCGTGCAAGCTGGACACAATCTGACTTAAAACTCGTCCTAGAATTGTAGAACTAGAATTTTGTATGCGGTACTCGCATTCATTTTTCCGTAGTCCTAGTACTTTATCCTTGCTCTCTTTTTTCAATAAATTTCTAGACATCTTAAGATAATTATAAATAATTACTCAAAACCCAAAAAAAAGAAGGAAAAAAAAAAAGAAAAAGAAAAAGACATATTATCCGCAAAGTCTGAAGGAAGCCAACTTTTAAGCATAGCAAAACATGTTATATATTTTCAAATCTGGAGCTGAAAGACTTGGGATCCATTTCACAATTTTTCTCAACAAAAAATTCCTTTGTGTTGTTCTTCTTGATTCTACCTTCAAACCCTTTAGTCTTCTTCAGTGTTCTTCAAGAACACAAAAATTTTGCAGAGATTTAGGTGTGATCACAAATATAAAATGAACCGTGACATGTGTACACATATATAAAATATGGAATATAATTTGAATTTTAAATTATTCCATAAACACTTTCCCTATTTCTTTTATACCAAATTATTCTCTTGCTATACAAGCGGCACATGCGCGACAAATGCATGACATGGTAGTGTGTCATTTCCACGTGTTCAGTACAGGTTGCTTGGTTGGCACGTCTTTTTCAAATTAATTTTAATTAGTATCACTGCAATCCATGATAAATTATACTATTTATTTTATTCCAATTCTTATAATGAAGACACCAAAGGGACCTAACCGACCCACTTAAACTAAACTTCAATAAAATTTTGACTTGATCAACTCTGTTCACGTCGAAAATTGTAAAAACGAGATTCAAGCCAACTTAGGATGTAAAATGAGGATTTTTTACTAGTAATTACTTATAAATTACAAGAGTAAACTTTTAGTATGAAAATATTGTTGTCTCTTTCTTGAAGATACTCTCCTTCTTTTTTATAGGGAGGGATATGCATGTATATGTTATGTTCTTGTCTTCTCAGCTACGAAATTGAGCTAAAAAAGTATATCATGAGCATGTTTAGATTAGTTTAGAGAGCTCGACTTGTCAGGTCATCATGAGTTTACTTTACATATGATCCCCAATAATTAATGAATTATTTAGGGAGGGAAGTTAAAACATCTCATTGGTCTGAATAATGGGCGCTGATGTAAGATCTGCCAGGTGGTACTTATTTGTAAATGGTTTGTACAATGTGTAAGAGAACTTCAATTATTATGCTCCCTTCGGCCTCGATAAACTACATAACCGAGCTGACCTCATATAAACTACATAATCGAGATCTTTCGTCAATGAAGCACGGAGGAGGCTTAGTACAAGTTGATCAGTCTGCTGCCATTTAGCAAATTCTGGATTGACAGTGGCAGAGGCACCAGAACCGATAGTTGCATAAGGAGGTTTGATGGAGACATCAACATATCCAAGGAGATGTTGACACTGTAGCAATGGTAGCACTTGACTATGCCAGAGGAGAAAGTTGGAAGAAGATAACTTGATTGTCAAGAGGTGGACCATGGTAGGGGATGGAGTTTCATAGGCCATTTGGTTTGATGGAGATGAACCCTTAGAGAACTTCTGAATACCATGAGAAGGTTTGAAAAACCACCGTGAAGTTATGTGGTGGTGCACATCTCATTTATAGAATATACACAGTAATATTACAGCAAGATGATTTACGTACAAAGTCAACATTTTCATCTATAGCTATTGCCTATAATCAAGGGATTGACTAGAATCATAGGATTGGGTTTTGATAAAATGATACAACATGATTTTAGGATCCTTCTATATCCGTGATATTATGTAATGTAATAAGTATATTATTTGTGGTTTCTTTAAATGATCTTTAGATCATTAGATGTCTCAAATTTTCTTTTATATAGGTCTTGCTCATAGGTTACATTTGCTAAGTTATATAAACTTTCCATCAAATTAAGAGTAATTGGTAGGTTTAAGTTGTTTAGTCCAACCAACCCAAGATTGGAGCTGATTAGGCTTTGATAGGGTCAAATTTATTAATATCGTTTTATTAAGGATCAATTGCATAATTTTAAGAGGATTATTTATGACAATACAACGTGAATGATCTGACTTTTATTTGGTGTAGATTAAAAGTTTATAAAAATCTTAAATCAAAATCAACAATTTTAATCGCACATTTTATAAGATTCACAACTTATAAATCACATATTTAATCAATTTATATCAAAATTATATACACCAACAAGAGCCTAGTAGCATGATGTTGACAACATGCTTATCTTTTATTCTTTTCCGAACAAAAAAATTCATTGCCAAAGTCGCTCTCATAGGTAGGATCGTCCAAAACAAAGGCATCAGTTTTAAAAATGTGTTCTTGAACATGTTTTAAGTTTAAAATAAGTTTTATTTTTTCCTTTTTTTAAACACAGTCTATTTTTTATTAAGCATTTTTATGCACTTACCAATTCAAAAATGGAGGATTTGACATTGATTTTTATCTCTTCTATTAATAGAAAGTATTGATACAAATGGTGGGGATGGTTAAGCTTTACTTCTAGAGTTAAGTGAATAGTAAATTTGGCATTCTCTCTTTTAAGGTAAAGGAGGATGTAGTAGGAAAAACTTTATGCTTATCTCAATTATGTACAACATTCAGAAATTAATGAATGACATTAATATGTCATATTTACGGAGTGAGAACGACAAAATTGAAAACTACATTTAAAACAATTTTGATAAGCTCGTGATTTTTGTGCTTAGATCTAGACAAAAAAAATAAAAAATAAAAAATACATTAATTTTAATCGGTGGATACTGAGAGCACATCTCTCCTTTAAGAATTCTTTTTATGTAAAATGGTCAAAATTTAACTTTTATTCATAATTCTTATCAAATTAAGTAAGGCGCGCGAATAATTTTGTACATGATTGGGTCATAGAATGTTGAAATCTAAAATTTTATAACTAGCATTTCGGGTATGCAGTACTCATATTCATTATACCTAGTCCTATTACTTTATCTTTCCCCCTTTTTCATTAAAAAAAAAATAGCATTTGATGGACCAAATTGGTGACCCAGTTGGCTCTTAAACTTGATAACTATGCGATTTTAGTTATGTATTTGAAACTCGCTGAGATGTTGACAAGTGACATATTACTGACCATTGATGATAGATTAATTTGGTTGTTTCTTTTATATAGTAATCTCTCTCATTTAAGAGATACCACTTAAGGTTTGGACCATTTTACTATCTATTTTTCATTTACTTTGTCTTCTCTGTAATTTATTTGATTCTTTGCAAGTGAATAATGCACAGAAGGAATTGTTTTTAAGAAATAAGACGTGTACAAGGCACATACATTTTTCTATGGTGAAATTGGATGGCAAGTGACGGAGAGGATCACTGGCACGATTGAAATTATTGTCCTGAATTCACATGTTCTCAATCCATTGGGACCATATGTGCAATTCGTGAAAGAAATATTTAATCTAAAATTTAGATAACATGCGATACTCGCTGATATAAAGATGCGATTAGAAAGATTTTACATTTGTCTCAATTATTTGTTATGAAAAGGCCTTTGAAAGGCAATCATGGTACCTCAATGACAACAAAACTGGAACTTACTACAATTTTTGTTCACTTATGATTTTTGTGTTTAGATTTTGATACTCGTCGGTATAAAGACGTAATTCGAAAAAGTTTAGATTTATCTCATTTATATGATATGAAAAGACCTGAATTCTGTTCACTTGCCATTATCGTGTTTAAATTTGAACAAAAGACTTGGGAGATCATTTCTGTTCACTTGTCATTATCGTGTTTAATTATCGTGTTTAGTACAAATTAGTCTAGTAATGTTTACAGTGGATGATTTATAATGCATGTCAGAATCACCAAAACATTGAATGGTACCCCGTTTTCTACAATTAAAATTTTCAAAACAAAGGCATCATTTGAAAAACGTGTTCTTAAACTATTTTGAATGAATGTATTGTAAATAATTAACTTTGTTTTTCCGTTTGTCTCCTGATTATAATTTTGATGTAACCAAATTAACATATCATCAGCCTATATTTCGTAGCCATTAAAAAGAGGATTTCTTTTTTTGGGAAAATGAGTTTTGAAATTGTGACTTATTGAAAAATGTGTAGTTGAAAAGTAGAAAAAATTTTGAATTTACGATCAAAATATTTTATTGTGAGAATATGTAACAAAAAATGAGTTTGAAGAAAAAATAATTTTGGAAAAATGGATGATAAATAGGAGCTAGTGTAGACATACGCTAGGGAAATGATTTTGTAACCTATTGGTTCCAAAGACGATGAGAATATACACTACATACATGACATATACAAAAATAAAAATAAAAAAATTAAGCAAATGATAATTTTTTTGTTCATTTGAGATTGTTTGAAAATAAATTTTGTAAAATGATTTTTTTTTTTTGGAGAATATATAGTTAAAAAGCAAATGATAGTTAATTTCGATATATTTGATAACTAGATAGAAATTTAGGCTCGGAAATGGGTATATCCTTAATCAGGTTAGAAATGGAAACGATTGACACTTAGAGGAGTGTTTGGCACACGATACTTCATTTAGTTTTTACTTCTTCTCATTCATTATCCTATATAATTCTTTATATTAAACATTCCTTAAAAAACAAGAACAAGAAAATATTGTCTCTATTGTTTCAAAATAAACCAAGGTATCAATTTGGAAAAAAATAATGGATCAAGGTTGAAGTGTCTAATCGACCGAAAAAAAAGAAAAGAAAAAAAAGGATGAATTAGTAGGTTATATGGTTAATCGGCTAGTTCTTAGTTTGTTTTAAACAGTTTTTCTACATCAATGTACTTGAGACTCTTCAATTACAAAATATAAAAAGAAAAAAAAGAAGAAAAATGGAAAAAGGCATATTATCCGCAAAGTCCGAAGGAAGCCAACTTTTAAGCATAGCAAAACATGTTATATATTTTCAAATCTGGAGCTGAAAGACTTGGGATCCATTTCACAATTTTTCTAAACAAAAAATTCCTTTGTGTTGTTCTTCTTGATTCTACCTTCAAACCCTTTAAGTCTTCTTCAAGAACACAAAAATTTTGCAGAGATTTAGGTGTGATCACAAATATAAAATGAACCGTGACATGTGTACACATATATAAAATATGGAATATAATTTGAATATGGAATTATTCCATAAACACTTTCCCTATTTCTTTTATACCAAATTATTCTCTTGCTATACAACCGGCACATGCGTGACAAATGCATGACATGGTAGTGTGTCATTTCCACGTGTTCAGTACATGTTGCTTGGTTGGCACGTCTTTTTCAAATTAATTTTAATTAGTATCACTGCAATCCATGATAAATTATACTTTTTATTTTATTCCAATTCTTATAATGAAGACACCAAAGGGACCTAACCGACCCACTTAAACTAAACTTCAATAAAATTTTTACTTGATCAACTCTGTTCACGTCGAAAATTGTAAGAACGAGATTGAAGCCAATTTAGGATGTAAAATGAGGATTTTTTACAGGTAATTACTTGTAACTTACAAGAGTAAACTTTTAGTATGAAAATATTGTTGTCTCTTTCTTGAAGATACTCTCCTCATCTTTTATAGGGAGGGATATGCATATATATGATATGTTCTTGTCTTCTCAGCTACGAAATCGAGCTAAGAAAGTACATCATGAGCATGTTTAGATTAGTTTAGAGAGCTCGACTTATCAGGTCATCACGAGTTTACTTTACATGTGGTCCCCAACAATTAATGAATTATTTAGGGAGGGAAGTTAAAGCATCTCATTGGTGTGAATAGTGGGCGCTGATGTAAGATCTGCCATGTGTCACTTATTTGTGAATGGTTTGTACAATGTGTAAGAGAACTTCAATTATTATGCTCCATTCGGCCTCGATAAACTACATAACCGAGCTGACATCATATAAACTACATAATCGAGATCTTTCGTCAATGAAGCATGGAGGAGGCTTAGTACAAGTTGATCAGTGTGCTGCCATTTAGCTAATTCTGGATTGACAGTGGCAGAGGCACCAGAACCGATAGTTGCATAAGGAGGTTAGATGGAGACATCAACATATCCAAGGAGATGTTGACACTGTAGCAATGGTAGCACTTGACTATGCCAGAGGAGAAAGTTGGAAGAAGATAACTTGATGGTCAAGAGATGGACCATGGTAGGGGATGGAGTTTCATAGTCCATTTGGATTGATGGAGATGAATCCTTAGAGAACCTCTGAATACCATGAGAATGTTTGAAAAACCACCATGAAGTTATGTGGTGGTGCACATCTCATTTATAGAATATACACAGTAATATTACAGCAAGATGATTTACGTACAAAGTCAACATTTTCATCTATAGCTATTGCCTATAATCAAGGGATTGCCTGGAATCATAGGATTGGGTTTTGATAAAATGATACAACATGATTTTAGGATCCTTCTATATCAGTGATAATATGTAATGTAATAAGTATATTATGTGTGGTTTCTTTAAGTGATCTTTAGATCATTAGATGTCTCAAATTTTCTTTTATATAGGTCTTGCTCATAGGTTACATTTGCTAAGTTATATAAACTTTCCATCAAATTAAGAGTAATTGGTAGGTTTAAGTTGTTTAGTTCAACCAACCCAAGATTGGAGCAGATTAGGCTTTGATAGGGTCAAATTTATTAATATCGTTTTATTAAGGATCAATTGCATAATTTTTAGAGGATTATTTATGACAATACAACGTGAATGATCTGACTCTTATTTGGTGTAGATTAAAAGTTTATAAAAATCTTAAATCAAAATCAACAATTTTAATTGCACATTTTATAAGATTCACAACTTATAAATCACATATTTAATCAATTTATATCAAAATTTACTAAAAATCCGATTTTAATATACACCAACAAGAGCCTAGTAGCATGATGTTGACAACATGCTTATCTTTTATTCTTTTCCGAACAAAAACATTCATTGCCAAAGTCGCTCTCATAGGTAGGATCGTCCAAAACAAAAGCATCAGTTTTAAAAATGCGTTCTTGAACATGTTTTAAGTTTAAAATAAGTTTTATTTTTTCCTTTATTTAAACACAGTCTATTTTTTTTTAAAGCATTTTTATGCACTTACCAATTCAAAAATGGAGGATTTGACATTGATTTTTATCTCTTCTATTAATAGAAAGTATTGATACAAATGGTGGGGATGGTTAAGCTTTACTTCTAGAGTTACAATTAACAATAGAAAGAATATGAATACTATTTATGTACTTCTTACATTGAAGTCTCACATGGAATATGGTAGCTGCATTTATAAGATTTTATATTATTAGAAATTATTATCTTATCAAATATCATCCAAATAAATTTAGTTGTAAGTAAATATATGTTTTGAATTAAATAGTTATTAATCAAATAAATTTGAAAGTAAATAAATAAATTCTTATATAAAGTGATACAAGGTGGAATTCTTCCATTCACAACTTTTTCCCTTAATCTTTCTCCCTTTCTATTCTTCTCTTTCTCTCATAAAAATGGAGTTCTCTATTAGGTTTTTTTGCAGTAATATCACTCTTGCTGTTGGATTCCACTTTCCATGTCCACTGGTTTGAACTTTATTAAACTACTTAAATTATCTTGTGCCTGAAGAAAAATTGCCATGCATGCATATGTTTGGTGACCATACATGTTTTTTTTGTTTAATTTGAGTTTATCATGTAGCTGGGATTTTCAATCTTACCCTCGGAAATATAGACAGTATGAAACTAAACTAGAAAATACTAAGAAATAATTTTTGGAGGAGTAATGCTTTTTGTACATCTTGATTTACAGATTAAATTATAGAATGGTGACATTGAAGAAAGAGAAAGAGAAAAAAATAGAGAATGAAAAAAAGTAAGTTATTATAATTCACATAATCAATCCGTAAATTTATGCCACCTAAGCACAGTGCTTAGCATAAACTAATAAAAAAAGGTGTTAATTTCATTTTATGTTGTTTTATAATATTCTGCTAATAGTATATTGCAATCCAATCTAATAAAAGAGGTGTGAATTTCATTTTTATTTCATTTTATGTTGTTTTCATGTATTAATTTAGCAGAGATGGGATGTCCTCTAATGGCAGATGCCAAGTGTTACCGCGACCTTCGTGACAAAAGCGTGCAAGCTTGTGGATTATAATATCAGATGTCGTGTAGTGCTACAAAACTACGGTTATTGTTAGTGCTCCGAAGAAACCAAATGCCAACAGAAGACACACCTCTCGTATAATCTACATACTAGCAAAATCGTAGTTAATTTACTCACAAGTAAGTTTGAAAGTAAATTTTAGATCTCTACATAGAGACTAGTGTGTGGAAGTCTACAAAGTATAAATACATTTTGTCCCTATTTGGTGGAGATTTTAAGAAAACAATTTTTTTAAGTGGTTAAAAAGTGAGTAAAAATTATGGCTTCACCTACAAAATTATTTTACTGAGAGAATGTGTGATTAAAAATAAGTTTTAAAAAATGAAGACCAAACAGAGTGTGCATGTTAGTTATGGATAATTTTTAAGTTGCTAATTATTTTAGACAAACAAGAATATATCAGCAATTTTTAAAAACATTTCAAACCTGACAAATAACTCTCAAACAGGACCAAATGAAAATAATTTCATTTCATAAGTAAAAAGATATTCAGACAAACTTAATAGACAAAATATTGTTGTGACAAAAGCTGAAATATTCGTACTCACTATTCTCTATTCTATCTTAGGGTTTTACCACTTTGACAGAAAATTTAACTAATTCTATGACATAATTTGAGGTGCAGAAGATGATTTGTTAGGAAGCTGATTGTATTTGAAACAGTTAAATTTTATGTTAAAAATCTGACACTATAGCATGATTATCTAAGTAATCACCTTGTCCATTTGTGCCTCAATTTGTTAAATCTCTTTTCTGCAACTAAGTAGAGGTCAGATCACGTAAATCTCGCGATGCATGCCAGTCAAGGGATAATAATTGCCACCAATCAAAAATTTAAATTGGGCAACCACAATCCAACTTACAATTCTTTATACAATTATGCTACATAAATAGACTCAATAACAGGGTTAAAAAATTGAGAAAAATGTGGCGCAACATTAGTGGATGTGACGGTGTTGTGTTGGCAGCACCCGTGTGGGTAATATTTTTTTTTTTTTTAGTAGCATTATTCTTCTTTATAAGATTCTTAGTTTATAGGTGCAAAGATTGTTTTAATGAAAAACAGTTTAAAATAATTAATAATATACATGAATAAATTCTTACGTGGTTAGGTAATAGAATATTGAGATCTAGAATTGTCTAACTGGCATTTGTGATATGCTGTAATCGCGTTCATTTTTCCCTAGTGATAGTACTTTATCCTTCCTCTTTTTTCCATAAAATTCTAACATATTACGATAATCATATGAAATAATTACTTAAAACTATTACAACTGCGTACCCTTTTTTATTTTTAGTTTGTGATACACAACCACATACTCTGGAACTTGCAAAAAAGGGGGTCCTTTTAAGTTGAAGTTCATGTCCAAAAAAGCTTATTTAATTTATGTTGGTAGTGTTAAATATATGAAAAAATTGTGATGTCAATTTTCTATTTTACTTTTACAAAAATGTAGTCGTGCAATTAATATAATAGATTTTTTTAACAATTTAAATTTAACCGTATAAACCGAATCATCTAGTTCTTTCGGTTGCAATGGTTTTACAGAGATGAAGACGAAAAAAATTTCTTTTTCTTTTTATCGTTTTGTTATTTTAGAGTAAGAAAAAGTCTTTTTCTTTTCTTTTCTTTTCTTACTTGTAATTAGAAGTGAATAATGCAGGGACAAAATTGCTTTTAAGAAATAAGGCATGTGCAAGGCAAGGACATGTTTTATGGTGAAATTGGATGGTAAGTAGCACAAAGGTTCAGTGTCCTGACATATTCTCAATACATTTGGGACCATTTCAACATGGTCCTCTTGAATTTTTTGCTGGAAATTTCAATTGCCATAGAATAATTGGATAATTGTCGCTCTTGTATTTTTTTTTCTGGAATTTTAAATGGCCATAGAATAGTTTGATAATTGTCGCTCTCATAAGTAGGACCCGCGAAAACAAAGAAAGGTATCAATTTGGAAAACGTGTTCTTAAAATATGTTCTTATCTTTTTATGTCTTCGTTGGTACAACAATTAAGTTATGCCCTTGTTTGGTGGGAATTCAAATTAGGTTGAAAAGTTATTGATGTTGGTTAAAATTTGCATATTAATCTAAGTAGCTAAGGTAACATTTTTTTTTTTTTTTTAATCCTGTGGCTTTTTTGAGTTACTTTCAATTCTAAACAGAAAGTAGTGTTTAATTATTTTGAAACTGTGAACATAAGTAGTGTTCGATTTGTTACAGTACGCACCACAATGAAAATAAAAGTTGGTGAGAAGACTGATAATTTGGAGCTAGTTGCTTGATTCTGTTTGGAGACCGTGTCTTTAAAAATAAATTGTAGATCTCATCATGGAGACTACATTGTGTAAGTCAAACATGTTTGACATACATGTACTGCATTAAAACTATTTTGAATGAATGTATTGTGAAATAATTAACGTTGTTTTCTTTTGTCTCCTGATTACAATTTTGATTTCACGCTTTGCTCGGCTTGGAAGGGTGACAAAAGTGGAAAGATTCATAACCCTTTGCTCGGCTTGGAAGGGTGGCAAAAATGGAAAGATTCATATCATGCTCATGTACTCACGTATTCTCTATTATATCTAATCATCTTTTCGACTCGTGCCAAAATTCACTAAATCATGCTCATGTGATTCTCATTTATGTAACTATAGGACGTATTACGGAAATCTTGTGAGGCATGCTTGGCCAGGGACAATCATTGCCACCGCTTCAAAACTAAGTAATGCCAGCTAGACATCACCCGACTTAAAATCTTAATAACAGTCTTAGTTTATACACAAAGAATGTTTTCGCGAAAAATAGTTTAAAATAATTAATAAGGTGCACGAATAAATTTGTACATGGTTGTGCCGTAGAATATTGAGATTTAAAATTGTCTAAATAGCACTTATGGTGTGTTCTGTACTCGCATTCATTTTCCCCTAGTCCTAGTACTTTATCCTTCATCTTTTTTCAATAAAATTCTAGCATCTTATGATAATTATAGGAAATAATTACTTAAAAATATTACAACTGCATAACTTTTTCATTTTTTTATTTTTGGTACTCTAAAACTTATAATAGTTATAAATAATTACCTAAAACTATAAAAAGGAAGGAAAAAACAAAGGAATAGTAAAAAAAATAAAAAATAAGAATAAGGCAAAAATGGTAGAGTTGCAAGAAGGACAATGCAATGTAGACAGCTCAAAACTCTAAACATGTGATATTCATATAAATATGTGGGAGAAACAACTTTATCCTTATCTCAATTAATGTACCATATAATGTGTCATAAAATTCAATTGAAAATTTCCTTCAAAGCAATTTAGATTTCGACCAAAAAAATACAAAAAAAATACAAAAACAATAATTTTAATGAGTGGATACTGTGAGCACATTAGTCTCTTCAAGAATATTTTCTTATGTACTTATTTAACCAATATGTTATTTAATTAAGTGATATTATCAAATAATATAACATAATCCCATACATATCTTTTAGAAAATGGAGAGAGAAAGCATATCTCCAACCGCGCCTCACTTCAAATCCAAGAATGGTACTTCGTATATTGATATATTATTGTTACAACCGATAATCACATTTAGGATCTGTTTGGACCAGATTAAGATTTAATTTTAATTTAAGTCAAAGTCAAAGAATCAATATTAACCATATTTTTTATGGGTCCCACATCTTTTCAAATACAAATTTCAAATATTTTATCATAATTCACTAAAAATATAATTTTAATTTCCACCAAACATCAGCTTAGTCCTCCCATAATCCTTAAAATCATGCATGAGATGTAATCAATATAATCAAATTCAAACGAAAAGGCCCTAATTTTTCATCTTGTTACCTGCATTTGCCTGTATTTTCCAAAGCTCCATTACCGAATCTCATCTTGTTGGAAATCCGAATTCCTTGTTTGAAGTAATGAAAAATTTTAATTGAAGTGCACGTCAAGGAGAATTCAAATTTGAAATGCTATTGGAGTCCTATATCAAGTAGAAGTTCTATTTTGAAAGTCTATTGAGAGTCGGAAATTGGCATTGGATTTAAAGAAGAGTTCAGGATAGAGAAAATAACTTGGTGAAAAAAATTTGGCAGATTGCCCTGCGCCATGGAGCCCGGAGGTAGGCGCTACGGCTCCACCTGTTATGTTCCTTTTTTCCACGTTTTCTTCTCCTACTTCGTTTTGGACTCAATTTTTTTGGCATCCTACTTCATCAACAATTCTACCAAGAGAGTTTGGACGTCCCCTATATATTTCCTATAAATATTAGGCTCTTCTATATGATTTGGTAAGTGTGAGAAAATAGATTAATAGAATTATAAGATCTATTGTAATTTTATCTTTTCTCCATTATTTTTGAGTCAGTAGAATCTCTTAATTTCTCTACCATATTTTTTGACTTTATTATTCTTTTGTTTAATCTAATATTTTATTATTTTTCATATAACTTCACCATCTCAATTCGTTGTTTCACAAAAAGTGGTATAGAGCGATTCTGATATTTTGTTTGTTTCGCAATAAGTGATATCAAAGTTTAAGTTCAGCAGTTTTGCACAGCGCAAATGTTGATTTGTTCGAAGTTTTTTTGTTTGTAATGACTTCCATGAAATATGACATTCGACTTTTGAATCGGAGTACTAGATATTCGCTATGGCATGTTAAGATGCGTACAGTGTTCGCACATCTCAAAACTCTAAACATGTGATACTCATTCATATAAATATGTGGGAGAAATAACTTAATCCTTATCTCAATTAATGTACGATATAATATGTCATACAATTCAATTGAAAATTTCCTTCAAAACAATTTAGATTTCAACCAAAAAAAAATATAAAAATACAAAAACAATAATTTTAATGAGTGGATACTGTGAACACATTTCGTGTCTTTAAGAATTTTTATTATGTACTTATTTAACCAATATGTTATTTAATTAAGTGATATTATCAAATAATATATTAGTCTATCAATACAATACCATACATATCTTTTAGAAATGAAGAAGAGAAAGCATATCTCCCATTGCCTCTCACATCAAATCTGAGAATGGTGCTTCGTAAATTGATATATTACTGTTACAATTGATAATCACATTCAATCTTCCCATAATCCTTAAAATCACACGTGAGATGTAATCAATATAATCAAATTCAAACGAAAAAACCCTAATTTTTCATTTTTTTACCCACATTTGCCAGTGTTTTCCAAAGCTCCATTATCAAATCTCATCTAATCATCGATTTCTTAGCTTGGAAAATTATTATTATGTGATAATTACCACTCAAGCTTGCCGAACAACATCGGGTTGCAATAACAAGACAGAGGTCATCGTTATCTCCTCTTCGACAATTGAAAAGATCTTTGCAAGTGCACAAAATGAGAAATGCAAATTTGTCTCAAAACATGGAAAAAAGAAGCCATGACGTGTAAAAATTGCATGATGAGTATGTATCGATTTTTAATCTTTTTCATAAATATTTATTATAATAAATTATTTTTGTGGCTTGCTGCAACTATAATTTTAGGGCTATTTCATTTGGGATTTTTGTTTGTTTGGATTAACATGTTAATAACTATCCAATTACTTTAGAAATTGAAAATCAGGATATCTTTAATTGCTTGTTGCTTTCTGAAAGTAGATTTTGTAAAAGTATAGTTAAAAAGTATGAGGAAAAAATGAGTTCATATGTAAAATTATTTTATTGGGAGAATCGATTATTGAAAATTAGTTTGAAAAAATGAAATTTAGAAAATTTAGTGCCAAACATGGACTAAAGTTGCGAGACTAACTGTCACTACGAAGTAAAAACACATTGCATGTAAGTTATGAGTAAACTTTTACGTTGCTAATTATTTTAGACAAATAAGAATATATCAGAAAATTGGTTTGCAATATATGGACGATTACTTTGTCTAATGTTGACCAATGCATGTCGTTTATGTCTATTAGAAGAATTAATTAATGCTATATATTATGTGGATATATAATTATGAAAACTTAGCAATAGAAAAATTATCTTATCTTGATTAAAGAAATTGTAGATGGATAAAAGTTGAGTGGTATATTGGATTGAACTTATTTATGAATAAATATGTAAGGAATTCTATGTTAGTCATTATAATTTTTTTCCAATTGAAAAGTCGTTAAATCTGTAACTTCATCCATATACTTTAATGCTTGAAAACAGGGAGTTTATTAATTTTTTGGGATGACATCTTACCTATTGGTAGGATTCAATTATTTTGTGTATTAATGATAGTATAATAATTTTACTGAAATAAAAAGCAGTTTATAATATATAAGAGTATTATTTTATCTTTTAAGTTATGGAAATTCATTACACAAATAACATGCTTCGTTAAAATCTTCTAGAAAAAATCTTGTAAAAAATATCCTAATAAAGGAAAAATAGTGTATTATATTTTTGAGTATGCTTCAAAATTGCTCATTAAAAAATTTACCATGAAAATTCAGTGGGATAGAAAAAGAGTTCAATGTGTTAGATTTTTAATATAATTGGCAAATATGTGACAAAAAAGGACTAAATTTAATGTGATGTAAAAATCAAGGAGTAAGTTGAAAATACTGTTAATTGAGATGCATTAGGTCTAGGGTTCGAGAATGGAAAGAAGGAAAAAATGGCGCTGAAATTTCGCTAGATTGTTATCATGATCTTGTTCAAACGGCAGAAACAGAGACATTATCGCTAGCCTGTCGCCTTACCATCGCTCGAGCGACACACTGTCGCTCGCGTGTCACCAAACTTTCGCTCGAGTGACAATGCCATCTGGAAAATTTTAATTTGTGTTTTTAAGGCTTTTTATTCGGCTCATATAATCCTAAACCTACAGTATAAATACATACACGTCTCTGAATGATTTTTTTTATATTAAACATTGAGAGAACATATACTACTTCTTATCTACTTCATTAAATTTATCCATAGCTTTTAAACTTCGTTGTTCGATTTTTTTTTTTTCACTTAATCCAAATACCGAACTGCTTATTTTCTAAACATCTGATAGAGTTCTAAAGATTAAGGGAGTGTGACCAGTTGTTGTTGGAGAATGCAGAGTTCTTCGTTAATCCATAGGAAATAGACAAATTCATAAAGTCGGGAGTTGGTGCAGAAGCACGCAATCCAGGAAGGCTGTGAAAATTGCAATCATGACATAAAAAAGAACTAGTAGTAGTTGTGTTTGACGGACTACAAGTTCATAATTTGTTTATAATAAATTGTTGACTGGCAAAGTGCCCGAAATGTTTACCTAGTTGGAGTTTCTCCGTGATCATTCTATTTGTTTATTTACTGCTTTCATATAATTGTGGAAATTCAATTTAGAAAAATTAATTTGATTGATTAACCATCTAAAGATAATTAATAGTGATTAACTAATTTTTAATTCTGCATAATCACCTATTCACACCCCCTCTAAGTGTAATTTAGGTCGAACCTTATAATTTTAATTGGTGTCAGAGCCACCTTTCGATTCCTGACCTATAAATTAATTTAGATGAGTTAGTCTCTATTAGTGCCTGCATTTTTTTACGGAAGCTACTATGTTTACTGAAAAGTTCGAATGAAAGCATTCCTTAAAGTATTGGATGATCGTATTTGGATCAACATACAAAACAGTTGGATTGTACCTTTATCCACTGTTACTGGCGTTGTTACACCCACTGACATTTCTCTTTGGACCAAAGATCAAGTTGCTGATTGAAATTAGAATAGTAAGGGGTTTATGCTCTATTTATGGTTGTGTCTGTAGAGGAGTTTAGGAGAGTTTCGATGTGTGAAACTATTAAAGAGGTTTGGGATATCTTAGAGACCACACACGAGGGTACCAACTATTAAGAAATCGAAACTGCAAAGGTTAACCTCTAAGTTTGAAGAAATTAGAATGAAGGATGATGAATTGTTCGATGAATTCTATGCGAAATTTAATGATATAGTAAACTCGAGTTTTAACCTAGGTGAGACGATCCCCAAGTCTAAGATATTTTGAAAAGTCTTTAGATCTCTTTCTGAAAGATTTAGACCAAAAATCACTGCTATTGAAGAAAATAAAGTCTTGATGAAGATAAGATTGAGAAAATCGTAGGATCTTTTCAAACCTATGAACTTACCATGTCTCAACCACAGAAGGTTAAATACATAGCCATGAATACCATTAGGGAAGAAGAGAGTGAGTTTACTGGCGCTGGACCCTTAAGGACGACGAAATAGCTTATTTCGTGAATAAATTCTAGAAGGCGATGAGGAATGTGAGAAAACCTAAAGATAGAAAAAATGATATCCTTAGTAAATTCTCGAAAGATAAGCACGAGGAGAATAACCCTAGGACTTCTAATAAGAAAACACAGTTAGATGTCGTGAGTATCATGGTTTTGGTCACTATAGGAATGAATGTCCTAATTTGAAGAAAATTTTGAATAAAAAAAGGGATAAGGCATTAGCAGTGACTTTGAGTGATGATGAATCAGATTCGAGTGTTCAGAGTGATACCTCTGGCTATGAGGATGAACAAAATTTTATGGTTTTCACATATATAGCTAAGATTGAATCTGATAAGGAAAGTAAACGGTGGAAAATGATGAACAAAGTGAGAATTCTGAGGCTAACTTTGAGGATAAGATTGATATTCATGATTCTTATCGACAGCTATTTGAGGAGAGTCTTAAAATTAATAAGGTTAATAAAGTTTTACTAAAAAAGGTTAATGAACTTGAGAGAGAGAGAGAGAAAGAGAGAGAAACTCTTATGTGACCTTCACGATTGTACCAAAAATTTGTGTAAGTTGAAACTTGTTAATGAGAATCTAGAAGATAAAATCAAATCCTTAACAAGTGATCTAAAAAAATCTAATACTCAACTTCATTCCTTCATGAGTGGTACTCAGAAACTCGATAATCTATTAGAGATGAACAAGTTTGCTAGAAATAGGCACGGTCTAGGATACGTTCAAAATGATAATACCACTGCTAGTACTTCCAAGACTACGTTTGTCTCAACCACCAACAAAATTATGCATATTGCTAATCTTGAACTCAAGGGCAAGAATGTTTTAGGATCGAGACCTACTAGACAATGTATGATCAGTCGTCCTATAAATTGGCAACAACTTCCGAGTAGGTTTGAGCCTAGGTTCATTCCCACTTGTCACCATTGTGGTGCACTGGGACATACAAAACCTAAATGTCATAAACTTGCGACTAGTAATAAAAGTCAGAGTATCTTGAGCAATGTTAACTTCCTTGCCAATCAAATTAGCCACTTAACTGAGATAATGACTCTGTTAACTGGAATCACTTCTACTTCTAAGAAGGTTTGGGGTAAGAAAACTGATCTTCCTAAGTCTAATGATCAGTTGAATTGTTATGTTACATACGTTGCACTAAAGCTCAAAATAACTCTATGTGGTATCTTGATAGTACATGTTCTAGATATATGGTAATAAAACCTTGTTCCTCACTCTCACTTAATGGAATGACGGTATAGTTATTTTTGGGGATGGGGCTACCATACCTATTCTAGGTAAAGGTACATTTAATATATCTAGATTATTTGCTATTTCAGATGTGCTTTATGTGAAAGGTTTAAAGTCAAATTTGTTAAGTATTAGTCAAATATATGATGCTGATTTTGAGGTTAGTTTTGTTCAAAAAATGTATATTGTGTATGATATTACTGGTAACGTTCTTTTGACAATTGTTATGAAGTTCTTCCTAATTTCAAATATGTGTGTAGCAGTGCCACGATTCATGTAACGGGACTGTGCCATCAATGCCTTGGTCATATGAACTATAAGAGTTTGTCTAAACTTGCTAAGAAGGAACTTGTTAATGGTTACCTAAACTTGAAAATAATGATACCATCTTGTATGGACCGTTTCAACAAGGTAAACAGATTAGAGTAAGTCATAAATAAACTTCTAAAATCTTGACAAACAAGCCACTAAAATTACTCCATATGAACTTAGTGGGACTATATAGGACGAAGAGTCTTGGTGGTAAGCGATATATTATGGTTGTGGTAGATGATTTCTCCCGACACATATAGATTGAGCTGTTAAGAGAAAAAACTGAGATATTTAGTCTCATCATATCTTTGTGCAAAAGGCTTAGAAATGGGAAAGACTTCACAATATCCAAAATTATGAGTGATCATAGAAAAGAGTTTGAAAAATCTAATTTTGAAAACTTCTGCCTGGATGAGGGAATTTAGTATGAGTTCTCCTCGCCGATCACTCCACAATAAAATAAAGTTTCTAAAAGGAAAAATAATGTGCTTCAAGAAATAGTTAGAGCCATGCTCCATGGTAAGGGACTAGCTATGCATTTCTGGGGTGAAGCCATCAACACTACGTATCACATAATGAACAGAGTTTACCTTAAACTTAAAGGTAATTAAACACCGTATGAGGTCTAGAATGGTAAAAGACCTACTGTCAAGTACTTTCGTATGTTTAGCAGTAAGTGCTATATTCTAAAGAGATAGAGAGAATTTGGGCAAGTTTGACTCCAAGAATGATGATGGAATTTTTCTAGGATACTCTAGAAATAGTCAAGCCTATCAAGTATACAATTCTCGTACACGGCTTGTGATGGAATCCATCAATGTAATGGTTGAATTAAAAAATTTTATTAACTCAATAATAATGGAAAAGAGAAAATTACAATGGATCCTAAAGTTTTAGTAATCTATTTTTTCACACTTATTAAACTATACATAAGAGTCTAATATTTATAGAGAATATGTAAAGGATGTCGAAACACTCTTAGTAGAGTTGTTGATGAAATATGATACTAAAAAATCGAGTCCAAAACAAATTTAAACTCTTAATAGACTTTCAAAATAGAACTTTAACTTGATATAAGACTCCAATAACATTCAAAACTGAATTCTTCTTGATGTGCACTTCAATAAGATTTCATTAATTACTTCATCAAGGAATTCAGGTCACACCTAAATTCTAATAATATTTACCTTGACACGAATTCCACCAAGGAAACAATAGATTTCTTCAACAATAATCAAAAATTAATTTCTTCAACAAAACACGATACCCCATCTCTTCCAATAAATCCAAACACTAATATACAGAATTATCTCAGATTCCCAAAAAATCATAATGATTTTAAAATTCACTAAATTGGGTTATGCTACAACCCAAAGTAAAGTTAAACTCAAATGTTTTTAAAGAAGGTCACTTGCTAGATTGTACACCTACTACGCTGAAAGCATGCTCAACAAATCAGCATCCACATACTTTTTACCATTGGGTCCATCTCGCGCAATTGAATACAAGAATCCAATCATCTTCCGATTTAAACTCATGTCAGAAATAGCTAAGAGATCTCCATCACTTACAACGTTTTCCATGAGGTCTACTTCGCATGAAGTATCTGAATATCTACTTCAACCATCCTTTCTTTATTCTACAATTTGTAGTAATCATTCTTTAAGTGCCCATTTTTCTTGCAGTAGTTACAAATCTGATTACTAAACTTAGACTTCAATCTGCCCCTTCCAGAATCACCTTGAGCAACCAAACCTCCTCCATCTCCAGTCTCAGAAATTAGATAATTCATCTTCTCTTTTAAATACAAAGCATCATACACCTCTTCTATGGTGAAAATATTACGATTATACAAGATCATGTCTCTAAAAGAAGAAAATGAAGCAGACAACGGATATAATAGAATTAAGACCAAATCTTCTTCATCATACTCTACTTCCAAAATTTCCAAATCAACGACGATGTCTTTAAATATAGCCAGGTGATCTTCCAATAATCGTTCTTCTACCATTCGATAATAGTATAAACGCTTCTTGAGGTTCAACTTGCTTGTTAGATTTTTAGTCATACACAATTGCTCAAACTTTAACCATAAAATAATTGTTGAATTCTCCTTCAAAACGTCCTGAAAAATAGTATTTGATAGATGAATATAAATTAGAGAAATTGTATTCTTATCCTTTTGTAATTTCACCTTCGCGATCAAAGTTGTGGGCATCTTATAGATCAAAGAAATCAAAACCCTATTACAAACGTCTATCGCCAAAATACCACTGAACACTAAGGTTTTCTAGATCGAAAGCTCAGAATACGATACTCTTATGATTCAACATTGTTAAGCCCAGATTCACCCAAAAACTCTCACGATACACAGTAAAGAAGTTTCTATAGACAAGAAGAACTCAACACTACCAAGAACAACACCTGATCTTTTTACCAAATTTCACACAAAAATCACACTAAAAAAATAGATTCAAGATATCATCACAGCAGAAGAAGAAGATGAAAAAAGAGAACACAGAAGTCCTGAGAAACCCTGGAGGAACACAGAGAGAGAGAGAGAGAGAGAGAGATAATGAATTAATTAGAAAACCATTCGAATACCATAAAAATATCAAGGTAACGAGATTGGTAGCATCTCATCTAATGGTCCAGAGAAACTAGCACTTGCAACATTGGAAGAACAACTAAAGTTGCATCAGCCAAACATGTTTTTCTTACTGGACCAATTATTGGGCTTCACTGGGCTTACTTCAGTAGAATAATGGATATTACTAATGGCCCGAAGGCCATAGAATTATTGCCTAAAGTAGACTGAGCGGGCATCACATCCTCATAATCTCTACCTTGATGCCAGTGATTTACCAGATAGCTTAATACTCTCTACAAATAGATGCCACAGCTTCCATTGATCACTCCTTATAGCATAAAGCTTAGGATTAGTACATGTACCAATCAAATTATCCAGTATCAATTTTCAACATTTACAAACAAGACTTAAACTTGGTTAGAGGCAATACATTTGTACCTATATCAGCAGGATTAAATTGGGTAGCAATTTTTTCAAGAAATAAAACATCTTTAGAAACATTGTCTCTTATGAAATGCAACTTAACATCTATATGTTTAGTTCTTTCATGATAAACTAGGTTTTTACACAAGAGTATATCACATTGACTGTCATGATATAACGTAACATGATTTGACAATTCATTAATTTCAGACAACAAACTATTAAGCCACAAAGCTTCTTTTATTACCTTAGTTGTAGCAACATATTGGACCTCAATAGTAGATAAAGCTACAATAGGTTGCAGTTGGGATTTCCAACTGATACAAGTTCTACACAAAGTAAACATATAAGTTGTAGTAGACTTCATATTGTCAATATTTCCAGCAAAATCAGAATCTACAAATCCTTTAAGAACTACACCATCGTTACAGGCACTAAAGAAAAGTCCTAAGTGTGAAGATCCTTTCAAATATTTCAACAACCGTTTTAAAGCAGCATAATGTTCTAAACCAGGATTAGCCATGAATCTACGAAAGGTACTAATAGAACGAACCACATTAGGCCTAGTACAAACCATGGTATAAATCACAGATCCTACAACATTAGCATAAGGTATCTTTTCTATTTGTTTAATGTCAGATTCATGTACTGGTGACTGATCCTTACTCAATTTAAAATGACTGATCAGAGGTATAGAAACAAATTTTGAATTATGCATAACAAATCTAGTTACCAATTTTTCAACATAGGTAGTTTACTTCAAAGTCTATAACATGTTATGCCTTTTCCTAGTTATTTCCATGCCTAAAATTTTCTTAGCATGTCCAAAGTCTTTCAATTAAAATTTAGCACTCAAATATCTTTTAATTTCATTTATGACATACATATTATGTCCACTTAGAAGCATATCTTCTACATATAAGAGAATAAAAGTAGCAATAACATTTCGATCATCTTTTTTAAAATATAAACAATGATCAAACACACTTCTTAGAAAACCAATAGCAAAAACAAAAATATCAAATCTTTTATATCATTGTCTTGGAGATTTATTCAAAGCATACAAAGATCTTTTCAACAAACAAACATGTTCAGTTTTATATTTATCAATAAAATCAGGTGGCTATTTCATATAAATCACTTCATCAAGATCACCATGTAAAAATGCAGTTTTTATATCTATTTGTTCAAGTTCAAGATTATAATGTGCAGCAAGAGCTAACATAATTCTAATAGTAGTATACTTAATCAAAGGGGAGAAAATTTCATTATAATATATGTATTTCTTTTGTGTAAAACCTTTAGCAACTAGTACAGTCTTAAATCTTATAGGCATCTTCTCAGTGTTATCCCCTCTTAATCCTAAAAATCCACTTGCAATCAACAAGGGATTTACCTGCATGTTTAAGAACTAATGTCCATGTTCCATTTTTAATCAAGGAGTCCATTTCATCATTCATAGCAGCCTGCCAGTCTTAGATTGCTGGCAGCAAATAGCCTCTTCATAGGATTTTGGCTATCTAAAGACTAAGTCTTGATATGAAAGCAAAGCAAAAGATATGTAATCTCTATACCTAACAGGCTTTCTTATATCTCTTCTAACTCTATCTCTAGTCAATTAATAATCATTTATATCACTCACTTGTTCTTCTAGATTTTCTTGAACCTCACCATCTTCTCCAACATCTAAAAAATCATTATTTTCAGGTTCAACATCAACTTGTTCAGAATCAACAGATTCAGATAGCATACCAACTCCACCTGTAACTTGGTTTTATCTCTTTCTTTCCCATCAAGTATTTTATTAGGCTCATTATCTTTCAAACAAGGCATGTTAAACTCATCAAAATAACATCCTTACTTGTAATAATCTTAAAATCGCTAGACTCCTTACTCTAAACCCTATAACTTTTAACCCCATCAGGATAACCTAAGAAAACATATTTTTGGACCATAGGTTCTAATTTTCCTATATTTTGATGAGAATAGGCTGTACATCCAGATGTAATTAGTCAAGAACTGATCCTGTCCATTGCTCTTTAGTTTATCACCTAGAGGACTTTAATGGGTTCTATTAACAATAAAATTTGTTATAATTGGAGATCGAATTTGTTTCAATTGCCAAAGAAAAAAAAAGCCTTGAAAAGCTTTTCCCACCAAACCTATGGGAAAACCTTATGTGGAAAACCAATTTCATAAAAAATTTAGTCAATCAAACATGTCAAAGTGTGGAGATGAATTTTAATTTTTCTCTTCCATGGAAAAAGAAAGAGCAATCAAACAGGGCATTAATGTTTTTTTCTTTGTGGAAGTTCAGATGATTGATTACTTGTGGACAAAGAAACCAACCTATTTCAAGAGTGAAAATTGATCCATAAGGTTTGGTGTTATGGAGAAATGGTCAATTGGGATTACTGTCTCGAAAAGCGTGTTTAAGAATCTAAAGAGAGGAAATGTTGCGAGAGACGGTGGTTCTAGACTTCTAGTCATACATTTCGGTTGCAATTATTTTATAGAGATCAAAGATGAAAAAAAGAAATATTTTTCCATTAATCATTTTGTTATTTCAGATAAAGAAAAAGCCTTTATTTTGTTTATTTCTATTCTTACATTTATTAGAAGTGAATAATGGACGTACATTTCTTATGATGGCCAATAGTGATTCCAATATTGGAGGTCAGTTAATTGTTGATCATTGATCGTCGACAGTCAACGATTATAATAGAGATATCATTTGTCACAGAACGTCACATATTCACAAATTTTCCAATTTATCATTTATCACATATTCACAAATTTTCATAGATCATCACAATTTACATAATAAATTTTCCCAATTGATCAATACATATAAAATATCACTTCAACTTTAGGGATGTCAACGGGACGGGACATGGTCAGGGCAACCTCTCCCGCCTGATAATTTTCCTCCCCGTACCCTCCCCGTTACCCGTTTAAGTCAAGTCGAGTTGGGTTGGGGAGGGGCGAGGCTCTTGCCCCGTTTATTATCCATTTAATTTTTTTTAAGTTCTCTATAATTCATTTATTGCCCTCATTCATTAAATTGGACAATAATATACTTAAAAAACTTCAATTATTCAAATATATTTGATAAGTTAAGAATTTTATTATTTATCATATTTTTTAAATAATCTTAGTGGCAATTTTCAATTAGAAGTAATGAAATTTCGTGAAATTATTTATTTAAAGTATTGAATTTTATCAAAAAATAAAATAAAATAAAGAAAATGAGGCAGGACGAGGCAAGGTACCCATTACATGTACCCATCCAGAGACGAAGCTACCCATCCCATCCCTGACCCAAATACCCTATTAAGTGGATAATTCTCGCCCCATTCGGGGCGCTGCAGAGCGGGTATCGGGTTTGTCGAGGATTTCTGTCATCCTTATTCAACTTCAAGTTCTAAAATTAAAATCATACTCTTTAAAATTTATTGACAAAAATAAAAATAAACACAGAACTATTAACAGTGCACCTTGAAAACTTGAAGTCCTGGACAATTTCTCGAACAAGCCTTTGGATTCTAAAAAGGCAACTTCTTAATCAATACTTGTGAATTGCGAATTTCACTAAATTATAACATTTATATAATATGCACCAGCTTGAGGACATCAACGAAACTAACAAGCAATTGAACTATTGAAGTAAAGGAACACATACCGTTTACAGAAGAGGAAGCGACAAGCTAGGCAGTGTCGACATGTTACGTGAGTAGGGGCTGTGGTTGTTGCTTGCAGAGCAATGGGAGTCGGGAGGTTGAACTTAGAAGATAGGGTTTGGCTTTCTTTGTTTTTTGTAAATGTGAGATGAAATGTCATATGACTATAGTCTATTAGCTATTTAATTTTGTTTGGTTTAATTAGGCCCACTACCCTTCAAAATTAAGACTTTTGAATAATACCCTATTAACTAATCAAAACACTTAATTATGTAATTAATACGTTCTAAACTCCCAAAATCACAAATTCCAAATTAGATTCACGATTCCGCGGAGCTCCCAGAGAGAATCCTCATCCACGAATCCGCTGACTCCGCTTCAAGTTGTAACTATGTGATTTTGGACAAACTTGTGTTCTATCTTTGTTGTTTTTTACCCTAATATAGTCAGATCTTTGGTGAAAAGGAGTTGAATCTATTGTTCAGAATTCAAAATCAGATGAGGGAAAACATTGGGACATTGAACAATCTTCAAATTAATGTCAAAGCCTTATAAATCGAAGGTAAACTTTGAATCTTATAATTTGGGTAGCAGATAACTGTTGTGTTGAGTGACTGGAAAATGTATAAAGCCTGTTTCATATTGTCAAACAATACTTTCCCAACTAGTTTAAGTAGACTTTCTTTCAATACAAATGTTATAGCTTTGCATTGTGATGTTGAAGTTTCTGTCATACGTTGTACCTTGATTCTAGAAAATTTCTTGAACTTTAATACAAATTTTGAAGTTTTTTCAATTTTTCTATGCATCAAAAAGGCACTCGGTATGCATTGGGAAAACTTAATTAGACTATAGATTAAATTATATAACGGATAAAATTTGTCAAATCCTGCTTTTAATGTAAATTGTATTTGGATTGTTATCAGGCACTTGTATAGTTTCAGCTCAATCACATAAATTTGGGGGCATGGGTTCAATAAATTTCTATTGTGGCTTTCTTTGAGTGGTTTCTTATAAAATGTGATGATGGTGTGTATGGATTCGACTTCTCGGCTAGGCACATATACAAGATGATGTGAAAAGTAGCCATCAATTGTTCTGCAAAATGCTCCAGTCACATTCTAACTTACCATATAGGACCATTTAGATTAAATCACCTAACTGGGAATATTGATGGTGTAAACATCGGTTCTGAAATAAAGGACTGAATGTAATGACTCTAATTGAGTCCCACATTGCTGAGTTTAGACTTGATTTATGGGTTTATATTTAGTTGGCAACAATCCGCTCATAAACTGATTTTATGGGTAAGTTCTACTCAATGTGCTTTAAACACGTTATTTCACATCCCAATTTAATAGTGGACTGCATTGGTTGGTAGTCATTAAGCACAACTAATGAATGGGGTCCTCGTTTCCAAGCCTAGAGTAGAAAACAAATGTCTATCAAATAAGTGAGAGTGATTTAAATGTGTCTAGCTGTGGTGGTTTGGTAGAATACAGAGTATACTTATTTATATGAGTCCAGGTGTCACGGAGTGAGAATGCTTATCTCCCCATTCGGCACGGCAAGCACGCTAACAATTAGGTGTGATGCATATTTTACCAAATAGTGCACTAATGATATGATTATATACAAGTATTTTTCCTAACATCCTACTCATAGCTTACATGTGTGCCAGTTGTTCGAGCTTGCCGGCCTAAGAATGAGGGGAGGACAGTCTTCAGACGCAATACCTCGGGAATCAAACATGCGGTCCGCGAAACCAGGTGTGGTGATTTGGTAGAATATACAGTATCTAATAGGGATAAATGGCTCCAACTGTTTATAAATCTTAGCTCAAACATTGATTGGAATGTGTTAACTGCTCTATTTTATCAATGATCTTTTCAAGAACTTGCTAAATATATTTTACGAAAATCATGTTGTCACCTCTGGTTTGTTTAATTTTACTTTGCCTATTATTTAATCAGTGAACAATCTGAAAAAGTCTGGCCTAACTTTGAATGTAACATTTCTTGGTTTGCTCTATCCAACTGAAAACTACAAAGTGTAAGTATATTCATGTGCTTAACTTCCTATTAAGTTTACTGATGAAAATCGGATAGAGATCACAGAAGGGTTAGTCACTTTTTTTAAGTGTTTCACTTTTTTAATTTATCACTTTATTGAACTGATTCTAAGATTTTGATTTGTGTTTTGTCACTTTTTTAGTATTGTTACTTTTTTTAGTATTGTTACTTTCGGCTAATATATTTGACCCGTTTCATAACTGAATAGATATATAATGTGTAAATGGAATTTTATTATGCTTATAATTTACAAATCAATATAACATTTAACCTTTAGTTATGTGTGGTATATATACGAGTTTCTACATTTGGATTCTGAATCTTGTATCGCTTTTAAAGATTTATCCTGCACCTAATGTAGTAAGGTCATCAAAATGAGTTGGGTTGGTAGTTATGTGCGTAATGTTGTCGGATAACTATCTAAAGGACAATGAAGGTTAAACATCATTGCATTATGCTGCTCTTTGTGAAACAATTGTCATAGTTGAGTTACTTGTGATGCACAATGTTTTTGTCAAATTACAATGTGAACTCGTGTCACTTTTTTATGCTTAAGTCACTTTTTAAGTTTATGTCAATTTTTTTTTTTTTTTTTTTAAATTGGCATGAGATGGTTCTAAATGAAAGAGGTCTTTAAATAAGTATCTCACTGAAGAAAAAAATAACCTCAAAAATCTTTTGTTTCTCATACAAATTAGTATACTACAACCTTTTTTAAGTTTATGTCTTTTTTTTTTTTTTAGTTTATGTCACTTTTTTATATTTATTTTCACCAATAAATCTATTGAGGTTCATGAAGAAAGTGGGATGTTTTGGAAGTGCTATGGAAATGTTTAACTTGGACTTTAGAAAAGTGACAAGGTATTCGTCATGCTTCAACCGAGCAAATAATAACTCAATTGTGTTATACCAACATAAAAATTGTCAACTTGTCACTTTTTTTAATTTATGTCACTTTTTTTAGTGTTCGTCATTTTTTATTAATTTTTATCACTTTTTAAATATTTGTTACCTTTTTTGTCAATTTTTTGAAAGTTTTTTTTTTTACTTTTTTGAGTGACAAACATCAATTTTTTTTTAATAAAAGTGACATTGTATGTCATTTTTTAATAAAAAAGTGATAACTTTAAAAAGTGACAGCGTGTCACTTTTTTTATTATGTCACTAGAAAAAGTGACAATTAATTTTACACAGTATTTTTTATTTTCAAAATATGTTTTATATGATTTTTTAAAAGATCCTTAATTTTAAAGGTATTTTTGTAAGTTCTCCATTTTGTGTTCTTTGCAATTCTTAATGAGCCTATTTTTTTTAAAAGCCCACTAAGGAAAAGGCCAAGAATCTTAAAAAAAAAAAAAAAAAACTGACCCAATTAAACTCATCTTCCCCTTTGCATCTTCCCTGTAACTTCAATGTGCCATAACTAAGGTGTGGTTGTGCTACGTCTGTAAAGTTCGATGGAGCCAGCACAGACAGCAGTGCCATCTCGTCATGTGCTGGTTCCACCCTTGATGATTGAACGACAAGCGACGGAGAGGACAATAAGAGTCATGATAAAAATGATAGTCTGGAATTCACATAATCTCAATACGGAGGGACCATTTCTACAAGTAGTGCAAATTAGTGTAGGAAATATCTAATCTAAATTTAGTCAACATGTGATGCTCATTGATATAAAGATGTGGTTGTGACTTTTTAAAAGTATTTATGGTACCTCATTCTCTAATAGTTAATATGACAATTTTTGTTCACTCATGACGTGTTTAGATTTGGATGAAAGACTTGGAAAACCTTTTGTGCAATTAGTGCAAATAAGTCTAGAAAATATTGGATCTAATTTAGATAACATGTAATACTTATCAATATAAAAATGTAGTTTAAAATTTTTGACATTTGTCTCAATTATGTAATAATATGACACGACCTTTTGAAAGCATTGTATATGCTCATCTTTAACGATAAAGGACCACGAAACATAAACTTCACCTATTAAAATCTAGGTTTCACTCGTGGTTGTCGCATTTAGATTTTGACAAAAAAAAAAGCATGGGGAACCATTTGTGAAATTAGTGTAAATAAGTCTAGAAATATCGAATCTAATTTAGATAATATGAAATACCATTGATATAAAATGTGGTTAGTGTTGTAAAATAATGAGATAATTATTAATGATTATTTAGTGTTATCATGATTCATAGATAAGTTTGATCTAGTGTAGAGTGTTTATTTCATTCCAATTGTAACTCTTATTTTAGACCATATAAACACTGATCTTGATTCTCAATAAAATAGACACTTGATTTTTAACTTTTATATTTTCTTCTCTTCTTATTTTATTATTTTTATTTTATAACACATTATCAGCACAATTCTTAGTTTGAAGGTAGTCTATATTCAATCTCAAATCATATGCATTAATTTTTTTTTATTGTCGCATACATGCATAATTAATTTTTAACACAACATAGATGCATAATCTTAAAAGTTTATAAAAATCTGTATTCAAATTTGTTAGCATTTGTATACATATTTGTACTCAATTTCCATGATGGCCAATTAATACTCCAATTGTGTCTCGTGTCTTTTATAAATACATGCAATTGGTTTTTGCCCAATTTTTCTTTACGTCCAAATTTTTGGAATCTAATCATCCTATTTAATTGTGTTATTAAAGAAGTATACTTAAAATCCAATCATGTATTGTGCATATTCCTCAATATGATTACATGCTGCTAATGATAAGGTGTGTATCCCTTCATTTTATTTTAATTACAAAATAGAGTGGCCGGTGAATATATTTTCTGTTAAATTATTATGCGGGTTCCTTGATTTATTTTTATTTATGTTTGCAAAATATATGTATTTAAGATGATTATTGAATATTTTTATGTCTTTAACCTGATTAAATATTTGTAAATGTTCTTCTATAAACCTTAAATTAATAATTTATCATGTTGTTCTTGAAGTAGCACAATATTATAATTAATATTTCAGAAAAATATTAATCATAAATCTGTATATTATAAATAGTTTGTTGTTGCTCCTCAAATAGCATAATATTATAATAAATATTTCAAAAGAATATTACTTGCTCCTAAAGAGCATTAATTACATTTTTTAATATTTCAGAAGAATATTTATATATTGCTATTTAAGAAGTAATGGTAAAATATAACGTGCTCTCGAAGTAGCTCATATTTTGAAAAATATATTATTTTAAATTATTTTTTATACCTGAAGGAAAACACGTAACTTATGTCATATTGCTATTGACTACTTTAATCATATTTTTCGAAACGAATTGTTTCACTTTTTGCTTTATTGTGTAGTTAATCAAATGGTAAATCACAAAACTTGAGTTTACTACACTTGATAACTGGCAAAAATTATTTATCATAAGTACTCGATGCTGATATCAATATTGTCTCAAAAGATTTGGGATAGATAATAAAAGAAGGAAATAAAGAATCACTACATGATCGTGCAAAAGCACTCATCTTCTTTCTTCATCATCATGATGGATTGCTAAGATATTTGCTTGATTGATAGTGTAACTACACGTACTATTCTTCAAGACAAAATGTCTTTTGGACTTAATATTAGCAAAAAATAATATTAATACGATATAAGGTGCATCAAATATTGTTGAAGGATCCATAAGAGGTTATATTATTTTACCAAATAATACAAAATTATATATTGAAAATACACTTCATTCTAGGAAATCTAGAAAAAAAATTTCTAGTTTAAAGATATTCGCTGTAATGGATATCTCATTGGGGCAATGCTAGAAAACAATGTTGAATATCTTTGCATTACTTTTTTGTATCTGATCAGAAACAGATATAAAAAATTCATGTACTCCCATTTGAATATCTTTGTATAATTTCTTTTGTATCTGTCCATAATTAGATAAAAAAAAACTTCTTGCATTCTCATCTAGCATGTATTATATATTTATAAAAATAGTCGAATAAAATATTATCACAAATCAGAAGTTCGTTGATCCAAAAAATGCTATACTTTGGTATGATCGACTTAGACATCTAGAAGCTATAATGATGCGGGGAATTACAAAAAAACTCACATGGACATCCTTTAAAGAATTAGAAGATTCTTTTAGCCAATGATTATTCATGTGTAGTTTGTTCGTAAGGCAAGTTAATCATTAGAACTTCGGGTTAATATCCTAGATAGTCACAAAACTTTCGCAAAAGTTCCCAGGAGGTCACCAAACTTCAAAAGTTCCCTAATTAATCACTGAACTTTGTAAAAAGTTCCTAGAAGGTCACCGAATTTCAAAACTTCCCTAAATAGTCATTGAACTTTGCCAAAACTTCCCTAAATAGTCACTCAACTTTACAAAAAATTTCTAAGAGGTCAATGAACTATTTATGTATATCGTCCAAATTTGCAAAGTTCAGTGACCTCTTGAAAGTTTTTGGTAAAGTTCAGTGACTATTTAGGGAAATTTTGAAGTTCGGTGACCTCCTAGAATTTTTTTGCAAAGTTCAGTGACTAATTAGGGAACTTTTGAAGTTCGGTGACCTCCTGGAAACGTTTGAGAAAGTTTAGTAACTATCGAGGGTATTAACTCTTAGAACTTCAGCTACAAAAGTCAATATTGAATATCCAATTTTTTTAGGAAATAATTTATGGAGATATATGTTAGCCAATACTCCCACCTAGGGACCATTTCATATTTTATGGTATTAATTTGATTCTTCTACTAGATGATCACATGTTTGCCTACTTTCACTAGAAATATGACTTTTGCTAGGCTATTTTCTCAAATCATAAAATTACGAGCGCAATTCTCCAATTACTTAATCAAGACTATTCGTCTTGACAATACTGACGAATTTAGATCACAAGGTTTAGATGATTATTGCATGTCTATTGTGATTGTTATTGAACATTCGATTGCGCATCTTCATACACAAAATAGTTTCGCAGAGTCATTTATTACACGTCTACAACTTATTGCTAGATCATTACTTATGAAAACAAAACTCCCAACTCCTGTTTAGGGTCATGCCATATTATATGTTGCGTCATTAGTTCGTATCAGACCAACTGCATATTATCAATTTCACATTTGCAATGATATTTGGTCATGAACCTAATATTTCTCACATGCAGGTTTTTGGTCGTACGGTTCAAGTCTTTATTTCACCCTCACAACGGATTAAAACGGGTCACTTACAAAGACTTAGAATTTATGTGGGTTTTGATTCACCATCTATTATTAGGTATCTTAAACATTTAATGATAATTTATTTGCTGCACTTTTTACAGATTGTCATTCTGATAAAAAAAAGGTGAACTTTCTTAGAATGAAACAACTATATCTCACTTTGATTCTCACATCAATCAATGTGAGTAAGATGTTAAAAAAATCATTTATTTGCAAAGAGTTGCAAATCAATTATCAAATGTATTGTTGATACAAGAAAAGTGACGACTACATATATACTAGCAAAAACTATTCCAACAAAAATTGATGTCCCTGCAAGACAATTTGCAATCTCAAATACACTAAAAGCGTGGTCGACAAATTGGTTCAAAAGAATCTATACCTTGAAAAAGAAAAGTACAAAAGAAAAACCAACCAAAATTTTCAGAAAAAAACAATATTGGAAAAGATTAATCAATCAAATATTGAAAATATAGTTTTTAAAGAATCAAAAGTGTCCGAAAATAATGATATTTCAATAAATTTTATGTTATCTCATGAATTATGGGAATAAAATAATGTTGTTATAGACAATATTTTCGTCTTTAACGTATCTCTTGATATTTTGCAAAATAAAGATCTTGAATCATAGTCTGCTAAAAACTTTCAATATAGAAATAATTGGCTTAAGTGGAAAAAAGCCATAAAAGCGGAATTGATTTCTTTAGAAAAAGGAAAAGTGTTTGATCATTTAGTACGAACACTTAAAAATATAATTCATGTTGGATACAATTGAGTTTTTCTACGAAAGAGAAATTAAAATAATGAAATTACAAAATAAAAAGCTTGACTCCTAACTTAAAGTTTCTCACAAATACCAGGAATTGATTATGAAGAAACATATTCTCCGTAATGGATACCATCAATATATATATATATATATATATAACTGTGAAACAAATGATACATGCCCCGAGAACCATATATTCAATTAAATTGCAAAAATCATTATATGGATTGAAACAATTCGGATGCATGTAGTATCATTACCTCAACGAATATTTGTTGAAGGTTTTAAAAATGATGACGTCTGCTCATTTGTTTTCATAAAGAAAATAAATATTAGATTTGTAATTGTAACAATGTTGATATTTTACATTTAATTGAAACTTTTGAAGGGATCAACAAAATTGTAAATTATTTGAAAAATGAATTTGAGATGAAAGATTTGGGAAAAAAACCAAATTCTATCTCGAGTTACAGATTAAACATTTCCCAGAAAGCTTATTTGTTCTTAAAATATTCTTATATGGATAATGCACATCCATTAGTATCACATATAGTTGTTCGATCACTTAATGTAAGAAATGATCATTTTCGTCCACTTAAAGATGGAGAAAAGGTTCTTAGTCCTAAGTACCATATCTTAATGCAATTCGAGTATTAATTTATCTTGTAACTTGTACTTGACCCAACATAACTTTCTGTAAATCTCCTTACAAGATATGCCTCTACACCAACATAAAGACATTGGAATGGTGCTAAACATATTTTTCATTACATAAAGGGCACTATTGATTTGGTATTATTTTAATCTCAAAAGTCGGGATCTGCTTTAGTGGGATATGCAAATGCAGGTTATCTCTGTGACCACACAAAGCTAAATCACAAATAGGATACGTGTTTACACGTGAAGAAATAGCTATATCATGAAGATTTGTGAAGTAATTAATGACAGCAACGTCCTCAAATTATTATGAAATTATTACAATTCATGAAAAAAGGTCGAGAATTTGTATGGTTGAGGAACATGACCCATCATATCCCAGCATCATGCAGATTAATTTCAACAAAAGATAGTTCAATAATTTTGTATAAAAATAATGTTGTTTGTATTGCACAACTCAAAGGAGGTTATATCAAAGGTGACATGATGAAACATATTTTTTCAAAATTCTTTCATACACGTGAGCTTCTAAAGAATGATGACTTCGATGCTCAAAAAATTTGCTCAAGTGACAATGTGATTGATTTATTTGGAAAAACACTGCCAACATCTACATTCAAGAAATATGCTCATAATATTGGAATGAGTCGACTCAAAGATTTTCATCGTATGGAGTAGCTAATTTTCAAGAAATTGATTCACAAGATTGAAATGCGTCGACTCAACGATTTTCAGTGATCAACATTATGGAAAGTAGCTATACTCTTTTTCATTCGCTTAGATTTTATCCGACTGAGTTTTCCTAGCAAGGCTTTAATGAGGCTATATATATTTTTAATCCTTCAAAATAATTGTACCCCTTTTCCTTCGTTTGATTTTTTGTCTCATTGGATTTTCATCAAATAAGATTTTAACGAGTTAGTTATTGTACAAATAATCATTAAAATGGGAGTGTTGTAAAATAATGAGATAATTATAGATAATTATTTAGTGTTATCATGATTCATTGATAAGTCTTATCTAGTGTAGAAAGTCTGTTCAATTTCAATTGTAACTCTTATTTTACACCATTTAAATACTGGTCTTAATTCTCAATAAAATAAACACTTGAGTTTTAACTCTAATATTTTCTTGTCTTCTTATTTTATTATATTTTATTTCATAACAGCTAGAAAATTTTTATATTATCTCAATTATGCAGTGATATGAAAGACCTTTCAACTTTTGGATCTGCTCGTCTTAATTATGAAGGACCACAAAATTGAAACTTTACTTACTAAATTTCTTTATTCGCTCGTTATTGTTGTGCTTAGATTTGGACAAAAGGCATGGGGACCATTTGTACAATTAATATCTTATCTAAAATTTGTATAACGCTTGGTTGGAAAATATTTATATTTGTCTCAATTATACAATGATATGATAAAGTCCTTTTATACAAGTAAAATTTAAATCATAAATTAAAAAATTCACTTACAAGTAAAAAATTAACCTTTTAGTAAAACATTCACTTCTATGTTAAATAATTTATAGTAAGTAAAACTTTGCTAATAAGTAAAAATTTATACATAATGCATATCCCTCCTTACTCTATTCTCCTAATCTTACACTTTGTACGAACATGCTTAAGTTTCCATCAATAATGTTGGTGTCCTATTAAATGTACTCTTACTCGTTTCTTAGAATTCACTTTCACTGCCTTCATAAATTGCCTTGTTAATGCATAACATACTTTTGTTGATTCGGCACAACCCCTAGTTTTTGTTGGACCGTGACATGCTAGACCATCAAAATATGTGGTTTGACAAGGGCCGTGACACGGGCAATCCCAAACTCAACAGATTTCTGTTTTCTGCATAATTTCAGTTTCAATTGAAATTAAAATATTTTCCGTGCCGAATAGCAACGATTCTATGCCACTAAATGGAGTTTGTTGCATAGAAGACTAGCCTCAAAGGATACTATGCGTAGTCCAATATATTTTGAGACCATTAAGGAATCAAACAAACAAATTAAATGGTTTCAGAGACAAAATTTGATACCATAGCTAGCTTGGAAACTTTTTTACCAAAGAAGATATAATTCTGTTTTTTATTTTTTTTTTTGAAAAGAAAAATAGAACTTTTCACAGCTTGTTCTTGTTATCCTTTGGATATAGACGATCAAATTTTGTTGGAAGTTCCTTGAAGTGACATTAGAGACATTAAGATGTTTGTTAGATTTGAATTGGAAAATGAGATTGTATCGCACCAATAATAACATGATAAAGGAAATCATCCATGACAACTCGCGTTTGGGATGGCAAGAGAAGTATCTTCTCGTATAATTTTTTCTCTCTCATGCTTATAAGCTACCCCAAACATGCTTATTGTAAACTGAAATGCCTAGAAATAGAAAAAGTGATTAAACCAACCAAATCAAAAAGATCAAAACTTAAAAATGCAGAAAAGTAAAATGAACACAAATGAAAATCCTCCAGTTAAAGAAGTCGTGTTTTACATGGATGTTTGTGCTACATGTACATTACAATTTACATATTTGTTTACCAACAACTAATATGGCGAAATTTGATTGGCTCAAAATCTATACACATCATCAATCAATAAAAAATTGTGTAAATAATGATATACAACAAGCATTTTCTAATTTTTTATAACACCTGCAAGGCAAAACATCAACACACACTTTAAACATTATATAAAGAGATACAAGCAGGGAGTCCTTCATTCACATTTCACTAAAGCTGCCTTTTATCTCTTTATCTCTCTCAATTATGGAGTTCTCTGTCAGGTCATTTGCAGTGGTGTCCCTCCTGCTATTGGTTTCCCTGTCCACTGGTTCGAAATTTATTCAACTCCATAGCTTGTCAACTACTTTAATTAGCTACTATATGCATGTTAATTTACCAAATATGAAATAATCAGAACAACTTTAATTTCATAGCAAAGCATTCTTATTTTTTTACTTTGGAGTGTATTATGTATTAAACTGAGTTTGTGTATTTTTTACTCTTTTCTTGTTTTAAGCAGATATGAGTGGTCCTCTTGTGGTGGATGCTACAATTTGTAACTGGGATCTTTGTAGACGATATTGCTCGCTTCTGGGTAAGCCAGCATGCTGCCCAGGACCATCTGGCCCGTGTCGTTGCACAGGAGTTTGCCCACGAATTACGAGTGGTCCTCTTGTGGTGGGTGCTCGAATTCGACGTTGTGACGTGAATCTTTGTAACCAATACTGCTTGCTTCAGGGTTTGCCAGGATGCTGCTCAGGATTTAACGACCAGTGTGTATGCGCAAAAATTTGCCCACGTACGTAAACACAAACTTAATGATATGTTGACTTGTAGATTGAATATGGCAAGACAAAAATTTTCCTTATGTTTGCACTAAATTTTCCCCTCATGAATTGCAGAAATTACTGAGGAGGTGATGGTTGATGCAAAAGACAAAGAGCCTTTCATCAAGGAGGTAGTAATCGCTTGACGCATTGCTGCAACAGCTGGAGAATAAATTACTTATCTATCTATGGAGCTGGTTGAGTTAAATAAACTGTAGATCTCTTCTTGGAGACTGCATTACACTGGCTTTAATTAAATAAACTGTAGTCTTTGCTTGGAGACTACATTGTGGAAATGTAACCATCTTTAATTACAAGTTTTATGTCGTATATTTTGTTGTCTTCTTTTAGTTTTTATCAAATCGATATCTTCCAGATAATTTAATCCAACGTGACAAGTAAATTAAAATATAAGTTAAAGTCAACAATTAATTATAAACATATATTTAATGCGATTTACAACTTTTCAATCACATATTTTAGTAGCTTTTATCAAAATCTACTAACAATCTTATTTTTCTCTAAATCATACATGAGCTTAAAAGTGTTCCCGAAAATATTTGCCTTCGTTTTATAATATGTCACTGCTGTGGTCGGTTTATACACAAAAAAAGGTTTTCAACTACCTTATCTCAATCAAACATTGGGAAACTGAATTTGCAACCTAGAAATTTGTTGAAATAACATCTGAGGCCTATAATAATCTAAATTATAGAAGCATATTGTATTATCATTCTTATAGAAGTAACAATCTAAATTAATAATATGGAAGAATTTTATTTAGTTACTCTTGAAGAGAAGGTGGATTCGTGCCTTCACTTCATTTTATGTTGATCCTTGAGCTATTCTTGATCGGATCCTTGTTGCATATCTACTTGGATTTTAGGACTTGTGGATAGAGACAGGCTCCTACATATCTCTTAACTACATCACCTGTGGTAGAGGATCATGATTTATCCACACTACTCTCAGACATATCATACATCTTTTTCCTTCGATCATGATCCTATTTTATACATCTATCGGGAGGAAAACCATATTGCTAACTTGCTTTAGATGGATGCAATTGATGCTGCATCAGGAGTACAGCCTTCTCGACTTAGCTCGACGACTTAATGTCTTTGTACACATTGACAAACATGGCCTTCCACTTTCAAAGGTCTTTAGGCACAATTTTTTCTTTCTTTATGTAGTATAGGAGGTAGTATCTCCCTATTTAATCTTTTTCTCTTTCGTACTTTGATTAGAGGTTAAGTTTATGCCATTTTCCCTCGTATTCATTAACGTTCCATTCATATCATGGTAGAGAAATTATAACTCCCTTCGTCGTCTTAGCGGAGCCTGAAAAATACATCAAGACTGTGATGGTGCTTTGCTAAAAAATAAGCCCATAACTATCATACAAAATTGGGGTGGATAAATGCCGAAAGAAACCCTCTATTAATAAGGACACAAAATGATTTTTTTTTCTATTTAATGTAGATTTATAAATACTTTCATTACAAATTGAAAGCTAAAAAACCTACTTTATGTGGACATATAAATACAAATTATATTCTAATTGAATAATACCATGTCGATTCTTACAAATCTCCAACTTCACTTTGAATTATCCAACGCCTCCAAATAGGATATCTTCCACGTCTCTTCAAATTGAATAATGTGTAGTTTCATCTCTTCAATCATCTTGCTCATTTTATCCACATATATCTATATATAAGCACATGGAATCAATAAATTATAAAATTTCAAATCAGTCCATGCCAAACAACCTTGCTAGAAATTATGGTGTAATTTCTTATGTGGCTTTTCTAGGAGTTCGCAACTCTTCGACACAAATTTTCCACCTCACATCCTTCATCAATTTCAAGAAAATACTATGTGCGAATTTCTAGAACTCCTAGCAGCAACACATTCATTATCATAGCGATGAGGACAATTGCTTAAAGCCAACTATGAATTCTTTTTGCTCATCATGATTCAACTTCGGGCAACTACATTCATTCGACTGCAAACTTGAGATCCTTATTATGCATTCACATATCTATGTTCAGGGTCTATCTCTTATAGCATTTGCAGGGAATCTCATTTGCTCATCGTTAATGATTAGGACAACAAAACTAGAACTTACTTCACTTATTACAATTTCTGTTCACTTGTGATTGTAATGTTTAGATTTGGACAAAAGACTTGGAAGACCATTAGTGCAATTAGTACTAATTAGTCTAAGAAATATCTTGTCCTTATTTGGTGTTTCTATCTTGGATATTATTATGAAATTTTGCAAGACATGATGCTGACTCTTGAAATTAAAAAATGAGGCCAACAAAGTTTACGTTTGAGTATGTTGAGTAAGTAAGATATATAGTTCATCCAAATTGCCCATTTTACCCTCCACGGTTCACGTAATTCACTTTCATTAGAGGGCGAAATGTAATTTAATACAACAACCCACAAATTTGATTTGAAAGTTGCTCTCTGGTGTGACAGAAAGCCTTCAACATTTCATTAAAAAAATAAAAGGGACCCACATATCTTTTGAAAACATGTGATACTTATTGATATTGATATAGAGATATCGATCAATTTTTTTTACATTTGTTTCAATTATGCAATGATATGAAAAAACCTTTTATATAAGGCAAAATTTATTTATAAGTAAAAAATTCCATGTAAAAATTTCGTGTATGTTAATAAAAAATTGTGCATAAGTATACTTACAAGAAAAAATATTCTGAGTAAAAAAATTTCCCTTGTAAATAAAACATTCGGTTACAAATAAAAATTTCACATACAAGTAAATAATGGTATATAAGTCAAAAATTAACCAAAGAAAAAAAAATTATTACAAAATATGTATTTACAAATAAAAATATTGTTAGTGTTGTAAAAGGAATTAAATTCGAGTTTAATGTGAATGACGCTTGTACTCCTGCAGCTCTAGAAATTATTACCATTGTATCCCTGATTCTTATCTATAAATATAGGACTTTGGTTCTTAATAAAATACACACAAGTCTATTGACTTCTCTTATTCTCTCTTTATATAACACGTTGTGAGCACGATAGCATTTTTTTTTTTTTTTAAGTTTAGTTAATTTATGGGTGTGATTATGAGAAATCGAATAGGATTGCTGACATGGATTTCACTGGCCATCTTTAAGACTCTTCCAGCAATTTAATTCTACATATCCAATCTTCATTGAACATGAATCAATTTTGGTAACAATTTTTATGGCGGGTCGTAATTAATTATTTGTTGTTTGTGATTATATAATTATCATAGTTTATTAAATACATTATTTTGTCAATTAATATATTAAATTGACGTTCGTTATTTGTGAGTTCAATTAACTTTTGAATTTTTTTTATATTCTTAAGTTGATGTATATCGTATTGTCGATCTTGAAGAAGCACAACACTGTAAATATTAATATTGTATCAAAGTATTACTTGCTCTCAAAAAGAATAAATTTATAAGATCTATATTTTTGCTCCTGATGAGTAAATAAATTGTTGTTGTTCTTGAAATAGCACAACATTATAATTAATATTCTTGATGAATATTACTTGTTCCTGAAGAGTTTGAATTATATTTTTCAATATTTCAGAAGAATATTAACATATTTCTCCTGAAAAAACACGACTCTATAAATATTATATTATCATAGAAAATATACTCTTGAAAAGTTAATATTTTCTAAATAATAATTTATTGTTGCTCCTGAAGTAGCGCGCTATTATTTATATTCTAGTTATATTTTGCTTGCTCCCGAAGAGCATAATTAAAAATCAAGTTTTTACTCCCGAAAAGTAAATTCCTATACAATTTATTATTTCAAACAATAATATGTTAGTACTCCTGAAGAGTATGACACTCTAATTTCAATATTTTAGAAGAATTGATATATTGCTTCAAAAAAAGTAAAAATACTATATAAATTAGTATTCTTGAAGAATACTATATTGTGTTCTTGAAGAATCACAAATTTATACATATTAATATTTTCGAAAAATGTTATGATTAATTTAAATATATTGATATTCCTGAAGAATATTGTTCTATTATTTGTGAACAATTATAACTAGGTATATATCAATATTCCAGAAAAATATTGTTTTGATATTATAGAATACTCAATACTGCGTAATCTAGGAGAATAAAATTTTACTATTGATAGTATTCTCTACTAAATTAAAGAGAAGCATGCTAAATTTTTAAAATGTGTAGTACAATTAAAATAAATATTATATTGAACCAGAAGTTCAATTTGTTTGACATGACCAGTTGGATCATCAGTGGATTAATTATGTTGCGAAATAAGAATTCAAATAGACATTTAACGAAAAATTCGAAGATTCTTCAATCTAAAGAATTCATATGTAATATTTGTTCTATTTATTGAAAATAAGTCATTGATCGTTACTATTTAAATAAGGATTGAATTCCTTATAATTCTGAAAATTAATTAGGGTGATAAATGGGGTCCCGTCACCCTTCACGTTGACCATCTAAATATTATTTGTATTTAATATATTTGATACAAATATTAGATGATTGTATGGTGTTCGCAACCTGAAGTTTGCGAAAGTGCTACTCAAATTATGAACATAATTTTCAGATTATACAATTAAGACGATTGTCTTTTTAATACTTGTGATCCTAAATCTCAACTTTTTAATAAGTGTTATTGGAGATATCGATAAATAGTCTTAACATTATTGTTTGTTAAATGCCTCCAATTAATTTAATTAAGAATAAATACTTCTCATTTTAGTTTAGGGAAAACCATTACGCATCATGCCAACATCATAGTTCTCCTAGTTATAACTTAACTTATGGTCAGAGCCTAATTTTTCCATTAAATTATTTCGATAGTGCAATATATGTAAAATTAATCCACTACAATGCATTGAGATGGAAAATAAAAAAATATTGAGAATAAATGCGCAGTATGAACCCCTATCCCAAATGGGTGATATTTTATAACTCAGTAAAATGATTGTTAATTTGCTTTGACAATTCTCTCAGTATTAGAGGGAAGAATTAAGAAGCTGAAAATAATATAAAAATACATCATTATTTAAATTCTTGCAAAAAATAATTTGAACCAGAAGTTCGAAATATAATTCATTTAGATACATTTACTGACTAAATAGATTAACAATCTCACACGTCAGCTTTAAATACTCCAACTCGAATTGACTCTTGGAAGAACAATTCGTTAATATTATATTTGATAAATTTATGGCATGCTTGAAGCATGATTATATTCAATTCTATTACAAAATTCTCCAAACAAAAATGGAACAATTGATAAAGATGGTCTTATTAAGGAGGCATATACTTTTAATGAGTATTTAGACATGACATATTATAAAACCCCAGAAGAGGTACAGGTACTTGAAATAATGAAAATTGAAATATCTCAATAAGTTATGCTATTCTAGAAAAGAATATAATCGAAAAATTAAAAGTTGCAGATAACACTTTTGCACATGATGTAGTGCATCATATTATGAGTAGCGAGGATATTAAAATAAATTCGTATCAATCGAAGTAATGATTGGCTAAATAAAATGACGCGATCCTAGTGAAAGAATTTATTAGAGAAACATGAAGTTTCTGAATCTACAATCTGAATACATACTCCAAAGTAAATGTACTCTTTTTCTTTTGTTTGATTTTTTATTCAATTGAGATTTTACCAAACAAGATTTTAACGAAACATATATTCTGTAATGCATCATTCAAGGAGGAGTGTTGTAAAAGAAAAGTAAATTATGGTTTAATGTGAATTACGCTTGTACTCCTGCAACTCTAGAAATTATTATCATTGTATCCTTGATTCTTACTTATAAATATAGGGTTTTGATTCTTAATAAAATACACACAAGTCTATTGACTTCTCTTATTATTTTCTCTTATTCTCTCTTTTTATAACAGTTAGAATATTTTTAAATATATGCATATTATTGTGATAATGTATAATATCAAACACCTTAATAAAACAAGATATCGTACCTTAATACAAAGTCCTCCTTATTCTATTCTTCTAATCTTGCACTTTGAACGACGGTGCACTAAATTTCCCTTACTGTCGTTTATTAGAATTCACTTCAACTGCCTCATCCATTGCCTTGTTAATACATACGTACATGATTTTATTTCGTTATGTGGTCATTAATATCTCACTACCTGTGTGCTTTGATGAATTCTTCTGGAACAACTTTCGTGAGTCCAACACAACCCATAAATTTTGTTGTGTCGTGTCTTGTTAGATCGTCAAAATATGAGGTTTGACAAGGGCATCAAGTTCACACTCGACAGTTTTTGCTTTCCTTTTAATTTTAGATTCAATTGAAAAAAATAATAATAATAATAATAAAGAGTTCGGTGCACAGAGCAATTATTCTAGAGGAAATTAAGCTCACTACTTTTAAAAAAAAAAAAAATAGTATAACAAACTTACAATGAATTATGTCTTTAATAACCATATTAATTATGCTCAAATTCATCCTAAAACACAGGCCGACAACCCCTCCATCCTAATTTGAAAATTTTCACTTCATAAAATTTTAAATAAATGTAAAATCATGATTATTAATTTTCCTTTTTATTTCTTTTCCTTACTGATAAAATGTATTTTATACACTTATTTAAGTTTTTAAATATAGACATTTAGGAGTTCTTATGATTAATTATAACCCAATCTCTTGTATTTATCCTTTGTTAGATACATCTCAAAGATTGAATGTGAAAGTGAAAGAAATGAACAAAAAATTATAATTTTCAAAGTTCGGGAATCAAATTGTAAATATCTAAAGTTGGTCCTAAAGATTCTAAGCCATGCGCTCGCAAGGATGAAATATGAGAAACCCGAGGCCATTTTCCACTGCCATGTGAACGCAATGGCAGGCATGGGTCACTTTAGGAAGATAGGCCAACACTTTATGTGATTGGAACTCACCAACGTTTTCGTGATTTTAACTTAATTTCTGGTTGATATAAGAAGGAAATGTGGGCGAACATTAGGGGATTCTCTCTCTCACCTCTTATATCAAGTCATATCATAGAATGTTTCAAGAACGAAACGTAAATTTATCATAAATGGGAGAGGATAATAAATCTAGCATGTGAATTGAATTAAGAAATATCAAGAACAAATAACATCTCCTTCTTGTATTTATAAATTCCAGGTGATGATTTTTCAATTCTTTTATTGTTTTATCTTTAGAAACTTGCAGACAAGTTTCTTTTGTGTAGGATGAAAATGAATTTCATCATCATTTTTATTATTATTATTATTATTATTTAATTCAAAGACCAAGTGGTTAGCAAATTTGTGTTCTGCATGCTTTATTGCATTATTTAATTCATTGGCCACTATTAGGTAATTAGTTACTTATTATAGTGTTGAACGATTCATAATAAATTAAAACTTTGCAAGATAAACGTACGGACAATAAATATTAGGAATAAGATGTACAATGTATGTAATCACCCAAATAATCATTTAATTGAAAGTGTTACTTTGCATATAAAATCGGAATAGAAATGTGATTGGGTCGTGCTAATTAAATATGTTTAATTTACCTCAAGAAAGGTAGCTAAATAAAATTACATTATCGATTGTCAGCATACAAAAATCACAATAAATTACATAGGCCGAGAATTGAAAATTCGATAATTCCAACACATACATATCATATTCAATTTAAAATCACATTAATTATTTATTAGATAAATCTAGAAATGCTATAAGCTAGAGAGAAAAGATAAGAAAATAGAAAAGCTAATAGAATTGTGTGTATTATATTAAGAACCAATGCCATATATTTAAAAGGAAAATTAGGGATATAATGATAATAATTTCTAGAGCTACAATAGTACAATTATCATTTACTATTAAACTTACCATTTACAACATTTTTTCTTGAATGACACATTACAAAATATCTGCCTTGTTAGAATTTTGTAAAAAAAACTAGTGAGACAAAAAAACTTGATCGACAGAAAAAGAGTGCAACTGCTTTCTCTTATTTCAATTCTTGTATCAATTTATTTTTGTTTTGGACGTCAATGTCTTCAAATAACACCGTATTCATACAAGATATTTATTAATTTTTTTGATCATTGTAGTAAATGATAATCCGAAAAAAAAATTCTTGTAGATTTCTACGAGAGTCTCATACATAAGAGTATTATTTTGAGGGTAAATATTTTTTATATTATGGACATTGATTACAAAAATAATATGCCTAGTTAAAACTTTATTGGGAAAAAGCCTTGTGGGAAAATCTTAATAAAGGAAAAAGAATACATTATTTTTTTAAATACTCTATAAAAGTTGTCTAGTTAAAAACCTTGTCAGAAAATTTCAATAAGACAAAACCTTGGTTAAGGAAAAACTTACAACGGCATTTACTCCCCCTTATAATAATATCTCTTGATTTATGCTTCAAGCAAATTAAATCCTTCATGGATAACCTAAATAGTCATGCATATGAGTTTACTATCACATATTTCAAATTTCATGCATCGTCAATATAACATGATATGAACTCGTGATTTCATCCATCACTATCTTTGCGAATTTCACTGTATTGAAAATCGTGCATTATATATTATGAATTCATTTTTTTAATTTCTATTTCGCACAAGCACACACCTTTAGATTTTCGAACTGGAGGTCCAGAAATTTCAGGTTTCTTAAGCAAATTCGATTTAGAATTACGTCCTTTTTTATTTGGCCAATCATTATTTCAATCAATATATTTTGATGCATTTATTTATATTCCTCGCTACATGATGTAGTACATCATATGAAAAAGTATTATCGACAACTTTTTCTTTTTCGATTCTATTCTTTTCTATAATGGCATAACTTATTGAAATATTTCAATTTTCAATATCTCAAGTACCTGAATCTCTTCTAAGGTTTTATTATTTGTTATGTCTAAATATTCATGAAGAGTATATGTCTCATTAATGGGACAATCTTTGTTAATTGCTCTACTTTAGTTTGGATATTTTTATATTATAATCGAACATCATCATGTTTCAGGCATGCCATAGATATATCAAATATAATGCTAACAAATTGTCCTCCTAGGACATTAATTCGTGTTGGACCATTTAAAACTAGTGCGTGAAATATTGTTGATCTCTTTAGTCAGTAAATGCATCTAAACAAATTATCTTTCGAACTTCTTATTTGAATTATCTTCTGCGAGGATTTAGATAGTGATGCATTTTGTGCATTTTTTTCAGTTTCTGAATTCTTCCACTAATGATGAGAGAATTGTCTAATCATATTAACAATCAATTTTTCTTATAAAATATCACCAATTTAGTATAAAGGTTCAAATTACACATTTATTCTCAACATTCTTTAATTTTCATCTCAGTGTAATGTGATACATTAATTGCACTATCAAATAATCTGATAAAAAAATTAGGTTTTGACCATAAGCCAATTATAATAGGAGACCTATGATATTAGCATAGTGCATAATAGCATTCCCTGAAGAGAAATGAAAAGTACTTTATTATCAATTAAATTAATAGAAGACGTTTAACAAGTAATAGTGTTCATTTATCGACATCTCAATTGACACAATAAAATGTTTAGATTTAGGATCACTAGTATTAACAAGACACACCATTTTGATTATATAATCTAAAAATTATGCTATAATTTAAAATTTAAGTAATAATTTCACAAACTTCAGGTTGTGAACACCATGCAATTATCTAGTATACGTATCAAATCTATTAGATACAAATAATATTTAGATGGTCAATGTGGAGGATGATGTATCCCATTTATCAACTTAATTAATTTTTAGACATATAGGTAATTCAATCCCTATTTTAGCTAGTGATGTTTAATGATCAAATTTTTTTTTTTTTTGAAAGGGAACAAATATTATATATGATTTCATTGAATTGAAGAATATTATAATTCGTCATGGAATATACATTTTTAATTTCGCATTATTATTGATCCAGTGATGATCATCATGTCAAATAATAATACATTCGATAATTGAACTTCTAGTTCAATACAATGTTTTAAATTTGAATAACTATTTAATCAAACAAAAGACATAGTTAATTCTTGAAAGCATGATTAACTATGATGTAATCATATAAAAATTGATGTCCACATGACATGAGTTATATGTTTTCTTTTAGGGATAAACATTAATTAAAAACGATATATTCCTTGGAATTTGTTCTACTTTGAGAGCACGTTATATTTTACAATTACTTCTTCAATAATAATATGTCAATATTCTTTTGGAATATTAAAAATTGTAATTCATACTCTTCAGAAAAATAGTAAAAATTAATAATGTTGTATGACTTTAAAAGCAACAACAAACTATTATTTATAAATATTAACTCTTTAGAAGTATGTTTTCTATTAGAATATTATATTTTTAGAGTTGTATCACTTCAAGAGCAACAATATGATAAATTATCTTGAATTTGAGGTGATAAGATACACACACAAACGTGAATGCTTATGAAAATATTGGTGAATATCACAAATGTGACTAAAGAGGCAAAATTAAAAGAGGTAGACTTGATTATGAAAGACCCATGAGGCAGAAGCCGTGCTAGAGACCCCTCCAATAGGGGGCGCCACGTATGCGCCCTAGATTTAAGTTGGTCACCAACCATGGCCATTTATCTTTCCCCATACTATAATGTATATGTAAAAAAATAAAAAAAAATCACACGACACCAAATTAATTTTGATACACATCACAGATAATTATGCTTATGAAAATCAATCATGCTACATGTACACTCTCTTATACTTTTGTTTACATCATGCCACATGTCATCATCTCATGATAGTTAAAAAAGGAAAAATTGCAACGGAGGTCCCAAACCTTTCATTTTGCTGTAAATTATACCTTAACCTTTCATTTTTACGGCTGCAGTCTCAAACCTTTATATTTAACTGCAGCCATGGTCCAAATCATTGATTCCGTCCATGATACCGTTAGTCAACACTGAAATTGCAATTTTGACTTAAATGGACAAATTAAATGAGCGACAAAATGGTATATTTACAATTTCCATAATAAAATAATTAGAATAATTAAATAAAAAATTGTAATTTCACTATTGACTAACGATATTATGGACGGAATCAGTGATTTGGACCACGACTACAGTTAAATATAAAGGTTTGAGACTGCGGCAGTAAAAATGAAAGGTTAGGACATAATCTGCAATAAAATGAAATGTTTGGAACCTCCGCTGCAATTTTCCCTAAAAAAACATTTTTTTATCCACTTATTTCTTGACGACACATCAAGTGTCAACATGAGTATACATAATTAAAGTACAAGTGGCATAATCATATAAAAGTTATTAATTTCAAACTAATTCACTTTAATGTTGAGAGAATCGTGCTAATAACATGTTATAAAATATAAACTAGAGAGAAAATAGAAAAATCAATAGAATTGTCTATATTATATTAAGAACCAAAACCTCATATTTATATTGAAAAAAATTAGGGATACAATAATAATAATTTTTAGGACTACAGGAGTACAATTGTGATCACTAATAAACTTACCATTTACAACAAGAAATAATTAATATATCTCTTTAGTTTACAATATTCAAATTTGATAACGCATTAATACACTTTATTTCAAGGCTTATTTCGTGTGGACCGATACTCTTAATTCCCTATATTATTACTTGTCAACAATCTCATACATTTAAGGATTTCGCACAAACAAGATCAGTGTAAAATGTTTGATGTTTAACCCATGATTATTAAGTAAAGTTCTTGCAATCATTTTCAACCTGTTATTATGAACGTGCTGTTTATCGATTTTAAATTCAAAATATGTATTTCAAACTTTTGAATATTATGAACTTCATTTAGACGATGAAGATGAAGATGTAGTGCAATTGTACTTGAAAAAGGAAGTGAATGCAGAATCAACAAGCTAAGGCTTTGATGAGAACAATGTCATGATGTCATGCAAAATGCTACTTATTTAGGTCTCATTTTGGGAGGTTTTTGACATGTTTTAAAATCAAACACTTTGAAAGGGTTTGAAAAAAATTCGAAGCTAAACCAAACCATTAAATACGATTTGAAGAAAATGGATACCACCACAAAACTTACTTACTACAACACATTATAATTACACCATAATTAAATATATTTTCAATAAATGCACCACAACAAATTTATAATTATACTCATAATACAATAAATTGGGAGAAAACCTCACACCAGACGTCGTCTTCCTCTTTAACATAAGAATTCAAGACCATCTTAATAATCCATGTTTACTTGCTTAGAATGTTTTTGCTGCTTTGGCTTCATTTGCACTCATTATTAGTGTCATAAATGATGTAACCACATACGTCCGTAAATCATCATAGATATCCTTCCCGGAGGAATCAGAATCTCAAATATAAAAGGAAGATTACCAGCATTCAATTAGAGGGCCAAAAGAAGTTGATAATTGAAGATGGAACCAAAATGTGGATATGTGAATCCACAAACCTCAATCAGCTCGATCAACAAAAGTACAACGAAAACACCAAACAAGAATGTGTAAGTGTTATACTCTAAGTCCAATCAAATTTGGATATAAACACTTTTAGTATATAGGTAATGCATATTTATGGCAAGATCTATTATTTAATTGAATTAATATTCTAATAAATTAAATAATAGAATCTGCAGATTCAAGTCTTTTTAATTTGTTAATCACAATGAGTTGTGATTGTAAGATACAAATTACAATATGATTGAATCTTAAATCGTATGTAGTCATAAGTAATAACGAGATACCGATATCGTTACTACGGATAGACTATCACGTATGACATTTCTTATTTATGAAGTAAGTAGCTGATCTCACAAATTAAAGTGTGGTGACACTTAAAAAAACTCGTGAATGTTTTGTTATAGAAAAAAATATTGAAGACCCATTAGAGAGATTCCACATGGATAACTATTTGAGTATCAGTAGTTAATCTCTAACGTTCGGTAGTGAAATTGATCTTTTAACTTGAGGTTATCATAGTGTCTTATATGAGGGCAGTCATACTATAGTGATATTGGATATTGCTCTGTCAAGGGTCGTTAATACGGCATTATTCGAATATGTCAAGAATTATATGAAAGTTGTGAATAATCAATAGAGGATTCATCGCTCTTAGATAGTAAGAAATTATGATCTACATTTCATTTAATTAAGTTGATAATAAAATCATTGACTAAAGTGAACTCATAAGTCAAAAAAGAGTTTTCGACTTACATTGACTTAACAGTAGGATAAAAGATATGATCGATAAACGAGATTGACACATATCCATATCTCATAATTGATCGGATCATATTGACGAAAGGATTATAGTTTCACGGTAAACGAACAAG
>CAIGRB010072554.1:0-18773 GCA_903798255.1 Fraxinus quadrangulata | reverse complement strand
AATTGAGTTACTCGAAATTAATTAATTGAATTAATTAAATATTGGTACATGTTAAGTTTAAGATACGTGCATAACCCACTTGGACATATATATTAATAAGCCATTAGGTTTAAAAAAAGAATAGAACTCAATTTATTATCTTGCTAGCACAAGAAAAGAGAAACTTTAATTTTTTCTCATTCTTGTTTCATTTGTGAATTTTCATTGGAAGTTGGACAATTGGACAGTTGTGGATTGCAGATTGTGATTGTTCGTGTTCCAAGATCAACAAAGAAATTTGTAGAATTTACAAAAGGTATTATTCTAAACTATGTTTCTCTCTAAGTAAAAAGAAAATTTTTGGTGGGAATTGAAAAATAATTTATTTTTCGCTGTTCATAATTAAGTAAATTCCCAACAGAATGACCCTAGGAAATTGAAATAGTGACCTCTTTTAGCAGCCCAAAACTTGTATAAAATGAGACTCAAAACAAAATTATTTCCCATCGTGGAAGAACACAAAAGCCATCGATGGAAAAGCTTTGGCATAGCTCTTGAAGAAAAAGAAAGAGAAAAATTAAGTTTATAATAGTGGTGTAACAATAAATTATTTTATGTGATACCCCATTTATGTAATTTTTCTTAAGGCTATTTAAGTAAATAAAAATAAGCTTAAAATTGTGGGGTAACTAACAAAATTCGTGGTAGTAATATAATTGCCCTTGAAAAAACATCAAACCTAAACTTAATGGTTTTATTACGTTTTAAACCTTGGTTTATATATCAACATTTGCAACGTAAAGAGGGTTTGGAGTCTAAAGTATGAACTATCAATCATGAAGGATTGACTGGCTTATGAAATTTGGGTAGTTGGTAAGTGACCATTGACGAAATTACATATATTTAAATTAAAATTTTATTATTCATATTTTTTTGGAGGTTAAGAAGGTAAGTTTTGGTCTGATCCATGTTCAATTTAGACCAAATTTGAAAAAAAAATATATTTATATTTACTTATTTAAAATTTAGTTTCCAACTAAAATTAAAATATCGCAACCCAAACCTATTCATTTAGAACTGTTACGTCTATGGGTAGACGCAACACCAAACCAATGATTTCAAAAGCGATTTTGATACAGCTGTACAGTTTTAAGAGTTTTTTGCTTGTAGCCCAGCTTATCCGACTGTGTAAATTTGATCCTATTTCTTTGTAGATGTTCAAATGATTGATTTACTTGTGGACAGAGCAACCACCCTACTACAAGATTGAATATTGATCAATAAGGTTTGGGTTTTTGGGGAAATGGCCAAGTGGAATTAGTGTTTTGAGAATATAGAGTGAGGAAATATGGCGAGAGACGATAGTTCAAGCGAGAGAGAGGGTTCTAGTCCTGCATTTCGGTTGCAATTGTTTTAGAAAGATGAAGAATTCTTTTTCCTATTATCATTTTGTTATTTTAGATGAAGAAAAAATATTTATTTTGTTCCTTTATTTTCTTACATTTATTAGAAGTGAATAATGCGCACACATTTTTATGGTGAAATTGGACCGTAAGTGGCAGAAAGGATAAGTGTCGTAATTAAAACGATAGTCTTGAATTCACATATTCTCAATACGTTGGGACGATTTCTACAATTAGTGCATGGAAATATCTAATCCAAATTTTAGATAACATGTGGCACTCATTGATATAAAGATGTGGTTGTGAGCTTTTAAAAGCATTTACGATACCTTATCTGCTAATAGTTAATATGACAATTTTGGTTCACTTGTGATTACCGTGTTTAGATTTGCGCAAAAGACTTAGGGGACCTTTAGTACAAATAAGTGTTGGAAATATCAAATTCAATTTAAATAATATGAGATACTCCTCGATATAAAATGTGGTAGGAAAATTTTTACATTTGTCTCAATTATGAAATGATATTAAAAGACCTTTTAAAAGTTTTGTATCTACTCATCGTCAAAGATGAAGGACCACGAAACGGAAACTTCACTGAATAAAATTTTGGTTCACTCGTAATTGTCGTGTTTAGATTTGGACAAAAGAACTGGGGGACCATTTGTGCAAATAGTGCAAATTAGTCTTGGAAATACCTAATCTAGAATTTATATAACATGTGGTCGGAAAAAAAAATTACATTTGTCTCAATTATGCAATGATATGGAAAGACCTTTTATAAAAGTAAAAATTCATTCACAAAATTAAAAAATTAACATACAAAAAATAAATAAATAAATAAATCTGAGTAATACTGTTTATAGTGAAAACTACTGTTATTCGTCATATATGGCATACATGTGTCGCTTTTTTATTTGATGTAGTCTTTACTATAAACAATATTTTACTCAAGAAAAATAACCTATATGTAAAACGTTCACTTCTATGTTAAATAGTTTATTTAGTAAGTAAAAATTTATGCACGAGTACACTTACAAGTAAAAATGTACGATGAGTAAAACAATTCACTTATAAATAAAACGTTTGGCTGATTAAGTAAAAAAATCACTTGTAAATACAAAATACTTATAAGAAAAGAATGACGTATAACTCAAAATTTAATTATATGTGAAAGATTTATCTATGATTAAAAAAGTATTTATACATAAAAATATTGCAAATATTCTTTCACTTTTTAATACTTGTATAAATTTCTAATATGGTATAATACCAAACACCGTACTAAAACAATAAATCATAATTCACCTTAATACAAATCTCTCTAATGCAAATCCTCCTTATTCTATTATCCTAATCCTACATTTTGTACTAACATGCCCTAAATTTCCATCAATAACGTTGGCGGCCTATAAATCCCTTGCTTACGTTCTTAGAATTCACTTTTGCTGCCCTCATCAATTGCCTTGTTAATGCATAACATAATAACTACATGTTTGCTTTGGTGAATTCTCCTCAGCCAACTTGCGTGAGTCCGGCATGACCCCTAGTTTTTTGATGTTTATGTCGTGCTAGACCATCAAAATATGAGGTTCGACAAGGACCGGGACAGGGGCAATCCAAATTCTTGACGATTTTTTTTTTAAATTTCAAATTCAATTGAAACAAGAAAAATATTCCGGGCCACAGAGTAATGATTCTATGCCACAGAGTTTGGTACATGGAAGAATAGCCTTAAGGGATTATATGGGCGGTTTAGTATAATTTGACACCTCTAAGGATTCAAACAAAATTTTATTGATATGATTTAAATGGTTTCAGAGACAAATTTGATACCGTAGCTAGCATTTATCAGTTTGTGCTTGTATCCTTTGTATATGGATGTTCTTATTTTATGAATAATATTACTCACAGTGAAAACTATCACATGTATGCCGCGTTGGATGACTATCGGTAGTCTTTACTATGAATAACATTACTCTATTTTATTAGATGTTAACACGAGAGACATTAAGATGGGGGTTGGTTAGAATTGAAATTGAAAATGTGATTGCATAGCAAGAGAAGTGTTGTAAAACAAACAAGATACCAGAATCACTCTAATATTACTTGTTGTAAAATCAACCAATGGATTGAAATATTAAAGTTATATGGTAAATAATGAAATATTAGATCAAGCAAAACAATAATAAAGATAAGAAATATGGTTGAGGAATTAAGAGATTTTATTACTCAAGAATAATGGAAAAGAGATAAAATTACAATGAATCCTATAATTTTAGTAATCTATTTTCTCACATTACAAAATTGTATAGAAGAGTATAGTATCTATAGGGAACATGTGGGGGACGTCCAAACCCTCTTGATAGAGGAGTTGATGAAGTAGAATGCTAAAATATTGAGTCTGAAACGAAAAAGAAGAAAAAAAATCGAAAAAATGGAAATAACTCTTTAGCTCCTAGGCGCTATACCCTGGACACCTAGGAGGCGCTATACTCTGGGTACCTAGGCGCGGGGCTGGCGCTTAGCTGTTAATAAAATAGCATTGTGGCGGAAATCCTCCAATTGATTCCAAAAGATATTTTTCTCTATTCCGAACTCTTCTTTAAGTTCAATACCAATTTTCAACACTTAATGGGTATCCAAAATAAAACTTGAACTTGAAATAAGATTCCAATAGCATTCTCCTTGACGTGCACTTCAAATAGAATTCTTTAATATTTCAAATACTTTAACAAAAGAATTTGGATCGTACCTAAATTTCAACAATCTCTACGTTGACACGAATTCTATTTAAGGAATGAACTGGCTTCTTCAAATTAATCAAAAAATTAACTTCTCCAACAAAATACAATACTCTACATCTTCTAATAAATTCAAGCACTACTCTTGTAGAATCATCTCAAATCCCAAAAATCATAATGATTTTGAATTAACCAAAATGGGCTGTAACACATCCCAAAACAGAAACAATACCAGATGTTTTTACAAAAGACAACTTGCTAGATTGTATACCTTCTACTCCACTAAAGCATGTTCAACAAAATCAGCATCTACATATATTGTTCTACTAGGTTCGTTGCTAGCAATTGAATACAATGGCACCGCAGGTGATGGTGACAAAATGACATTATACATATAATCTAAACTCCACTGAGCAGTATTCTTCAAACCGGTCCTTTACGAGCTCCTAAAAGTATAGTACCAAATTGAATGTCCACCACGGTACTGAATCTGTGCTGATTGACTCTTCTAGATTCTGCACCACCCTGCAAGATGTATAACTTAAACATTTTCTATCCCTCCAATACAACCTGGGCACCCTTATGAACTTTCAAAACTCCACATCTACTAAAAAACTCCTAACCTTTTGAATTAATAATAGACAACAAGATGAGATTCTTTTTCAAATTCAAAACATGTCGAACTTAACCAAGTGTTCTAATTGTTCCATCCAAAAGCTCCAATCTGACTGTATCTATTCCAGCAACCCGATAAGGTGCGTTGTTTCCCACAACCACGTACCTTTGGAAACAGTTTTATATATAGCAAATAAATCCTTATTAAGACACATATAAAACACACACACACTGAATTAAGAATCCAATCCTCTTCCGATTTAAACTTGATGTCAGAAATAGCAAAGAGATCTCCATAACTTACAACGTTCTCAGCAAGGTCTGCTTCGCTCGAAGTATTTGAGTATCTTCTTCTAGCCATCATTTCTTTATTCTACGATTTGTAGCAATCATTCTTTATGTGCTCCTTCTTCTTGTAGTACTTACAAATTTGATTACTGATTTAGACTTTGATATGCCCTTTCCAAAACCACTATGAGCAACAAGATCAACTCCATCTCTAGCCTAAAAAATCAAATGCTTCATCTTCTCTTTTAAATATAAAGCAACATACACCTTCTTTATGGTGAAAATAACATGATTATACAAGATCGTGTCTTTGAATGAAGAAAATGAAGCATGCAATGAACACAATAGGATTAAGGCTAAATCTTTTTCATCATATTTTATTTCCAAAGTTTCTAAATCAGGAACGATCTCTTTAAATATATCCAGGTGATCTTCCAATGATCGTCCTTCTACCATTTGATGAGAGTATAAACATTGCTTGAGGTTCAACTTGCTTGTCAGACTTTTAGTTATACATAATTACTCCGACTTCAATCGTAAAGCGGCTGCTGAATTTCACTTCAAAATGTCCTGAAGAATGGCATTTGATAGATGAAGATGAATGTGAGAAACTGTCTTTTATATTTCCATAATTTCTCCTTCGCGGTCAAAATTGTGGGTATCTTGTCAATTCTCAACAATGCATCATCCAAATCCAGCTGTGTGAGTAGTGCACATATCTTATCCTGCCATAGCGAAAATCTAGTGTTTCGATCCAAAAGAGGAATGTCATACTTCATGGAAGCCATTATGAACAAAAAATGTCGAACAAATCAAACTCTTCGCTCTTGCTAAATTACTGAACTTAAGCTCTGATACCACTTATTATAAAACAAACAAGATATCAGAATCACTCTGATACCACTTGTGAAACTAACCGTCGGATTGAGATGTTGAAGTTATATGGAAAATAACAAAGTATTAGATCAAATAAAAGAATAATAACCAAAAAAAATATGATTGAGGAATTAAGAGATTTTATTGATTTAAGAATAATGGAGAAGAGAGAAAATTAGAGTGAATCCTATAATTCTAGTAATCTATTTTCGCATATTACAAAATTGTATAGAAGAGTTTAGTATTTATAGGAAAAATGTAGGGGCATCCAAACCTTCTTAGTAGAGTTATTGATGAAATAAAATACCAAAAAATCGAGTCTAAAATGAAAAAGGAAATAAAAAATTGAAAAAACGAAAACAGCGCGATAGCGCCTAGGCACTGCACCCCAGACATCTAGGCATCAGTATGCTATTAATAAAACAGCATCACGATAGAAATCCTCCAATTGATTCCAAAAGGTGTTTTTCTCCATTTCGAACTCTTATTCAAATCCAATACCAATTTCCAACTTTTAATGGGCATTCAAAATAGAATTTCAACTTGACATAGGACTCCAATAGCATTTCAAACTTCAATTCTCCTTGACGTGCACTTCAATTAGAATACTTCAAACAGTTCAACAAAGAAATTCGGATCTTACCTAAATTCCAACAAGAAGTATCTTCACACGTAATATCTTTCTCTCATGCTTATAAGTTACCCCAAACATAGTTATCATCAACTGAAATTCCAGCAATAATAGAAATAGTGATTAAACCAATCTACACATATTAATCATTAAAAATACAAAAAAGCAAAATGAACACAAGCGATTTTTTCTAGCCTGAGCCTCGAAAGTTTGAATGACCACTTCCAAAAGTAGATAATACTCTTCTTTAGAACAGTCTCAAAACGACAATCAAGATAAAAAAGATGTTCAAATTATAGAGATGAAGTCATGGAGACTTATCTTTTATGCATCTAAATAGAACCTATGATCACTTTTCACCAAGAACACCACAAAATCCTAATCAGTACCCTTTTGAAACCAAATAGATCAATGTAAATTCAATTATTCATCATTTACACCATGTAAGAAACTAAAATTCAGAAAGAAGAAAAAGAAGAATCTCAAATGAGAAATGTAGCAATTTCTCTCGAAAATCACACCCACAATTAACTCCAATAAAGCCAGGTGAAGTGTATAAAAATGTCAGTTTGATTGTAAGAATGTAATTAGGGTGGATAAATTTCAAGAAATTGAATTGCCTAGAACTTGTTTTACTAGGAATTGTCAATTATTATGTTTGATTAGTATAATTTTTCACTTGAAAATCTTGAAATTTTGGATCTTTTGATATTCGTTTGGCTTTATTTTTCATGGAAATTATCCATTAAATAGTTAAAATTTGTTACAATTAGAGATAAAATTTATTTTCATTGTCAAAAAATAAAAAATAAAAAAAGTTGCCTAGAAAATGTTTTCCCACCAAACCCATAGGAAAAAGTTTTCCTCAAAAATAAAGAAGATGTAGAAAATCAAAAAATATGTAAAATCAATTCCATGAAAAATTTAGCCAATCAAACATGTAAAAATGTTGAAATAGATTTCAATTTCCATCTTCCATAAAAAATAAAGAACTATCAAATAGGCCCTAAAAGAATCCAGAAGCATATCTAACAGCCTTAGCAAGCCCACTTGTCAAAATCTAATGCAAACACTCCACTTAAAGAAGTGGTAGTACAATTATCACACTCTTAAACATTATATAAAGAGATATAAGCAGGAAGACTTTCATTTACATTTCTCTAAAGCTGCCTATATATATATATATATATATATAGCCCACTGAATTCTGAAGAGAACTTAGAATGTGATTGTTATGTTTTTAAAGATATGAAAAAAAAAAAAAAAAGGGATACATATTGGGAGAGGTCATTCATTTTAAAGTTAAGCATATTCATATCATAAGTATACATCCTATGAATGGGTTTTTTATTGGACGTTAACTCATTTCATGTTATTCATCTTTATTTTTTATTTTTCAGATGATAAAATAAGAAGATGATGATTTGAGACGACTAATTGTGATGAGACAAACATAGTACTAATACATTTAGATATTGATTTCATTTTGAAATAAATTTAAAATTAATTTGATTGTCTTATGTTTTCATTAACTACAAAAGTTTTAATAAATTATTTATATAAATGAAAGTCACGAGTGTTTATATGTCAAAAATTAACCTTTCCGTATTTATGATATTAAAAGAAAAATAAATGATAATACTACTAAATTTAGGGTATTTACATTTTGGGTGTTATAGTTTGGTATCAAAGCTTAGTGTTCTAAAACAGATTATGTTGACTTTAAATTATTCAAAAGATTATGCAGAGTATTGAGTCATGCCACAAGGAATCCTTTCAAGATCATATGGTAAGATTGAATTTTATTTTTGAAATTGATGACTATTATTAGATTCAAAAATATTGTAGTACCTATATAAAGTTATTAAACTTTCTCGGGGTGAATTATTTATAATTCAGTATGTCCTCTACTACATATTCTTTCACTCACAAAAAACATCTAAAACTCACTCGCCGGGTTTGACAATACCGTAAGACAATTGGAGCCCCGGTAATAATAGAGTCCTATATTCAAATACGAGTCCAATATTTTTCAAGAAATCCTGCTTGCATACGTGAATGTTCATTTAATGTATCATCGTTTGAAGCTGTAATGAACTTAATTTATAGGTAAATCAGTAATTTGATAATCATAGATAGGAAATCGTTTTTACTTAATTTGTAGTGTTGGATGTTTTTATGACTTTAATTACATGGACTAGCTTTTGAAGTATCACGTAGATATTGACAGTCATAAAAGAAAGTGGCATCTGAATCCCAAGCATGTCCAATATTTTTGGCTCTGTGGACATGAATGTCAAGCCCTATGATTGCAGCCATGGGACCGATAATTATTTGATTACATGTTATATGGCTTAATTGAGTTCTTAATAGATGTAGTGAAGATTGATATCTCCATCGAATAAGTTTCAATGATCAAGAATATGACGATTCATTTCTTGGTGTATTCTAGATTTATGCGTCAAAAGGAGATTAAAATCTATATTTAATTTTAAATGTGACGCATGCGTGTTACATCTTTAATTCGAGTACACTGTTACTTATGTTATTCTTGCAATTTATTCCTAAATTAAAAGTTTGGTTGTATTTGACTTTGTGTTTTATCTCATATTTAAAATTTTATGTTTAATATAATAAAAATAATAACAAGAAAAGTTTGTCAAAATTTCAAGATGTAATTTTAAGTAATTATTTTTATTATTCATGATTAAAATGATTATTTTTATTTAATATGCATGTGTATTTTTTATAGTAATTAATATTTTATATTAAATGGAAAAAACAAAATTTTGATTCTATTTATTTTATCGTAATCCGTAAGGTACTCGACAAACTTTCTAGAATATTGTCTTTCACAATAGCAATTTCTTTAAATCCCTAATTGATACGAGTATTTAACTGAGAAAAAATTACTCACGTCCTAAATTCATGCTTCACTACTAATTTCTTTTGACCCGAAATTTATCACATGTTTTCCTCTAGCAAAAAATAACTAAACTAAAATAAAATAATAAAAAATAAAAATCAACAGACAGTTATGTTATGTTAATTATGCCCACGATCTCTAATACCAATTGTTGACAAATACTTAAAAGTTATGTGGAACCTCACGATGAAGATTTGAGAGTGTTAGGAGTCAATTGAATAAAAAAAGACATCAAATGGATGTAATATTATCAAAGTATGATCACATATCAATTTTCAGCCTCATATTGAGACCCATATTTGACATGGAAACGATCGAATTAGAAAATGATATTTGAAGCAAAATTGTAACTCTTCGAGTTAGTTTTCCAACACATCTTGAATCGCCTCAATCGATTATTGGGAGAAAAAAATATGACCAAAATATTGAAAGCTGTCCAGAGGAAGTTTCGTAAAACCATGCGGTCGCATGGCTTTAATTCCTTACGGCCGCAAAAGGTGTTTCAGTGAATTTCAGAGCTCGGTTTCAATGTTACATGCAACTGCATGACTTATTACCATGCAGCCGCATGTTTCATTTCCGACACGAAAATTCTGGTTTCCAAATTTAAGTTAACCACCTATGAAAACAACTATAAATACATGAGCAGCAACCCTGGAACAAGAGCAGAACGTACAGAATGCCTTCAAACTCCATTCTTCATTATTTTTTTGTTAGATTCATGAATTGTAATATAAATTTTACACGTGATCGAAGGAAACGGAAGCCTCGGAACCGCATATTGTGAGTTCCAAATATTTTTTCTTATTGTTTGATTCATATTTTGCGTATTGAATGTTCTTCTGAATTTATTTCTATGATTTGTTGCGTTTAGTTGCTAGAGGTCCCTCTAGTTCCTTTATTGTAACAATCTACCGCTAACTTAAACATCAAATCCATAATTGTTTGATTCTTTTAACTTTTTAAGTACTAGAATTTGATGATTTTCTACGATAGATGTTATTTAATCTTAAGAAGAATGTTTAAATAGATTGAATGTAACCGCTGGAGTTTGTGATATCTAGTTCATCGATTTCTCAATTATTTAAAGATGTTATTAAATTNGTAACCGCTGGTGTTTGTGTTATTTAGTTCATCGATTTCTCTATTGTGTAAAATTGTTATTAAATTGAATCTTGAGTACTGGTCCGGATTATTTAATAATTATGATTAATTAGAACGCTGGTTTCTAACTAACTAAAATTAAGGAGAAAGATGAATCAATTCCAACGATGAATATTCAAAATATAAATTGAATTATCCTTATATCTATGATCAGTCGTGGATTTTCGACGATGGATGTAGACTTAGACCAATGTTAGTCTTTTGATTGTCTTTCGTTAATTTAATTTTCATTGTTATTGATTGCGTTATTTACAATTATTTGCATATAAACCCCCCATTGCCCCCAATAATTGTACAAAGCATAAAATATTGAATTACACACTCTTCGTGGGATCGGCTCTTACTTCCACTACTACATTAGTTTTAGAGGTTAAGGTATTAGTTTTGAATGCCTGTGACAGTACACACCAGTAACTGGAACAGTAAGAATCTTCATGCCATGTTCATGGTTGTGTCTGCTGAAGAGTTTAGGGCAGTATCAATATGTGAAACTGCTAAAGACATTTGAGATATACTAGAAACCACACACGAGGGAACTAAAACAGTTAAAAACTCTAAATTACAGATGTTGAACCGTAGGTTTGAAGAAATTAGAATGAAGGTTGATGAATCAATTGATTAATTCTTTGCGAAACTTAATGATATAGTAAATTTGAGTTTCAACCTAGGTGAGAAGAGTCCTTAGATCCCTACTTGAAAGGTTTAAACCTAAAGTCACCACGAATGAAGAAAGTAACTTCGATGTAGTTAAGATAGAAGAACTTTTAGGATCTCTTCAAACCTATGAACTCACCATATCTCAACCGAAAAAGGTTAAATTCATAGCCATGAACACTACTAAGGAAGAAGAGAGTGAGTCGATTGATACTGAGACCTTTAGAGATGACGTAATAGCTTATTTCTTTAAAAAAATTTAGAAAGTGATGAGGAATATGAGAAAACCCCAAGAATGGAAAAATGATGTCCCTAGTAAATTCTCGATCGATAAGCGTGAGAAGAATAACTCTAGGATTGCTAATAAGAAAACCCAGTAAGTTAGATGCCATGAATGTCAGAGTTTTGGTCACTGCAAGAATGAATGTCCTAACTTGAAGAAGAATTTAAATAAAGAAAGTCGTAAGACATTAGCAGTGACCTTGAGGGATGAAGAATCAGATTCGAGTGTTCAAAGTGATGTCTCTGGTGGTGAGGATGAACAAAATTTTATGGCTTTCACATCTATAGTTAAGATTGAATCTGATATGGTGAATGAAAAAGTTAAGAATGAAGAACGTAGTGAAATATCTGAGGAAGATTTTGAGGATGAGATCGATATTCATGAGTCTTATCGAGAATTATTTGAGGAGAGTTTTAAAATCAAGAAGGTCAATAAAATCATATTGAAAAAAGTTAATGAACTTGAGAGAGAGAGAGAGAGAGAGAAACTCATAGGTGCCCTTCAGGACTCTACCAAAAATTTGAGTGAGTTGAAGATTGTTAATGGGAACTTATAAGCCAAAGTTAATTCCTTAACAAGTGATGTTGAAAAATCTAATACTCAACTTCATTTCATTATGAGTGGTACGTAGAAACTTAATAATCTGTAAGGGATGAACATGCCTGCTGAAAGTAGGCATGGTCTGGATTACGTTCAAAATGGTAATACTACTGCTAGTACATCCAAGACCACGCTCGTCCCAGCTACCAACAAAGATCCGAATACTGTTAATCTTGAACCCAAGGGCAATAATGTTTTAGGATTGAGACCTACTAGACAACGTAGGGTCAATTGTCCTATATATCGATAATAACCTCTTAGCAGGTTTGAGCCTAGGTTTGTTCCCACTTGCCATCATTGTGGTATACTGGGACACATAAGACCTCGATGTCGTAAACCCGCGACTAGAAGTAAAAGTCAGGATTTCTCGAGCATTGTTAACTTCCTCGCCAATAAGGTTAGCTATTTAACTGAGATGATGACTCAGCTGGCTAGAATCACTTCTACTACTAAGAAGGTTTGGGTTAAGAAAGTAGATCCTCCTAGGTCTAATGATCAATTGAATTGTCATGTTGCCTACGTTGTACTTAGAGCTCAAAATAACTCTATGTGATATCTTAATAGTAAATATTCTAGACATATGTGTGGTGATAAAGCATTGTTATCTTCTCTCGATAATTGGAATAGCAGTGTGGTTACTTTTGGAGACGGGGCTACTGCACCTATCCTAGGTAAATGTGTCGTTAATATATCTGGATTTCCTGCTATCTCAGATGTGGTTTATATGAAAGGGTTAAAAGCTAACTTGGTACGTATTAATCAAATATACGATACTGATTTTGAGGTTAGTTTTGTCCAGAAAAGATATACTGTGTATGATTTTACTAGTAACTTTGTCCTCAAATGTGTAAGAACTTTGGAGAATTGTTATGGAGTTCTTCCTAACTCTAACTACGTGTGCAGTAGTGCCATGATTAATGTAACTGAACTGTAGCATCAATGCCTTGGTCATATGAACTATAAGAGTTTGTCTAAACTCGCAAAAAAGAACTTGTTAATGGTTTATCTAAAATTGAAAATATGAATAACAAGTTATGTGGCCTATGTCAATAAGGTAAACAACTTAAAGAAACTCATAAATAAACTTTTAATATCTTGACAAGCAAGCTAATTGAATTACTCCATATGGACTTAATGGGACCATCTAGGACTAGAAGTCTTGATGGTAAACACTATATCTGTTGTGGTTGATGACTTCTCTCGATATCCATAGATTGAGCTGTTGAGAGAAAAATCTGATGTGTTTAATCTTGTCATATCATTATGCAAAAGACTTAGAAATGAAAAATACTTTACCATATTAAGAATTAGTAGTGGTCATGGAAAATAGTTTGAAAACTCGAATCTTGAGAACTTCTGCCTAAAGGAGAAAATCCAGCACGAGTTCTTCTCGCCGATCACTCCACAACAAAATGGGGTAGTTGAGAGAAAAATCGTGTTCTTCAAGAAATGACTAGAAACATGCTTCATGGTAAGGGACTAACTATGCATTTCTAGGGTGAAGCCATCAATACTGCGTGTCACATAGTAAACAGGGTTTATTTTAAACCTAAAACTGATATGACACCATATGAGATCCGGAAAGGTAAACGGCCTACTGTCAAGTATTTTCGTGTGTTTGATAGCAAATGCTATAGTTTGAGAGATAGAGAAAATTTGGACGAGTTTGATTTCAAAAGTAATGAGGGAATTTTCTTAGGATACTCCAGAAATAGTCAAACCTATCGTGTATACAATTCTCGTACACAGATTGTGATGGAGTCCATCAATATAATGGTAGATGAAGTATATAATGAGGAGGAGATTGGGTGGAGCTGGAACACTTAAGTGTTGATTCCGTCATGGTAACTGAACCTAAAGAAACTTGAGTTCCCGATCCCTCATACACTACTAATAGTTTAGATACACATAATAAGGAGTCATCACCTGACGACAAAACTAAACCTCCTAAGGAACCTTCTTCCAGAGTCTAGACTAATCATCCTAAAGTGAATATATAGGGAATTCAGATGAAGGGATGAGACTTCGTAAAAGGGTTTTGAACAACCTGACATAGGCTAGTTAGGTGTCTTAGATTGATACTAAGAAAGTCGAAGATGCCCTTAGGGATGAATGTTGGGTAAATGTGATATATGAAGACTAAATCAGTTTAAGTATGACATTTACTTCCTATGCCTGATGATTGTAATGTTATATGTACTAAGTGGATATTTAAGAATAAAACTGATGATCAAGGTGTCATAACTATAAATAAGGCTAGGTTAGTTGTCCAAGAAAATACTCAGGTTGAAGGAGTTGATTTTAATGAAACATTTGCCCCGGTAGCTAGACTTGAATTCATTATAATTCTTCTAGTTGTTTCCTGCACCTTAGGATTCAAATTATATCAAATGGATGTCAATAGTGATTTCTTTAATGGAATATTTTAGGAAGAAGCCTATGTTGAACAACCTAAATGATTTATTGATCATAAGTTTCCACATTATGTCTATAAGTTGAATAAAGCTTTATATGGTCTTAAACAAGCTCCTAGAGTCTGGTATGATAGACTTACTGCATATCTTATAGAACATGATTTTTTAAGAAGTGGTGTGGATAGAACCTTATTCATCATACATATTATGAAAACCATCACCATAGCTCATATCTATGTCAATAACAAGAATTTGACACGAGCATGATTGGAGAATTAAATTACTATCTAAGTCTCCGAGTTAAACAAACGGATAATGGGCTTTTCATATCTTAATCGAAGTGGAAAAAATATTGTCAAGCATTTTGGATTAGACAGCAAAAAATACACTAGAACCCCTATGAATACCAGTGTCAAGTTAGATCATGATCCTACAGGTAAGAATGCTGATCAGGCACTATATAGGAGTATAATAGATAATTTACTTTATCTCACTATTAGTACACCTGACATAGCTTTTAGTGTAGGGGTTTGTGTGCGCTTTCAGGCTGATCCCAAGGGATCCTACATTAACGCCCTGCGACGTATCATTAGATATGTCAATGGAACTGTTGATTATGGAATCTTGTACTCTCCGGACTCTAATCTGGATCTTGCTGACTATTCTGATACCGACTGGGTTGGAAATGTCGATGGTAGAAAAATAGTTTTGGAGGTTATTTTTATGTTGGTGCTAATCTTGTCGCTTGGATAAGTAAGAAATAAAATTCTATCTCATTGTCCACGGTAGAGGCCAAATATATAGCTACAGAAAGTTGCTGCACTCAACTGCTTTGGATGAAGCACACGTTGAGTAATTATGGAATTGATCAGGGTATTATGACTGTGTTTTGTGATAACACTAATACCATTAATATTTTTAAAAATCATGTTCAACAGTCTCGAACCAAACATATTGATATATGACATCATTTTATTCGAGAACTTGTAGAGAACCGTGTTGTAACCCTTGAGCACATCTCTACAGATAACCAATTAGCTTACATATTTATCAAATCATTAGATGGTCTGATATTTGAATCTCTTAGGAATGTGAAAATTGCTTTTACAACTTAATATACAATATACTTGAATTTATTTGTTGTGATCAAGTATGTGGTTAATCGATAAGTTGTAACATAATTTTCATTGTTGGCTTAGGTTATTCATGAAATACTTAGTATAGGTGTCTTCATGTACCATCTGCACGGCACACACTATGATATTGTTAGTGGGACTCTACCTATGTGCGAGATTTGAGATGTCAATCATATGTTAGTAAGGTGACTTTGAATATGAATTGACCTCATATATTAGATCTAAACTCAAGTTTATCCCTGGTATTAAAGCTCAATATCATATATTTTTCTTCGGAGCCTATTTGGCTCGAGCAATTAAGCCAACGGGATTTCTCATAACCTGATACCTATAATCAATAGACTTGGATTAACTAGTCTAAAACTCGCATCGTCCAAATTCTATCTACATAACTCTTTGTGAGGTTTGATGTCCAAAGATCAACACTTTTGTGACCCCTGTGGCGAAATTGGCATTTCTCTTTGGGACATTCGCGAGATAAGTGGACTTTCGATCGAGGGTCATTACTAGGAGAAAGTAGTCCCAAGCCTTTCAGAGTTATCAGATCAAAATTCCAAGTCATGTCTGTACCTCCTCAATGATTTCACACTGATTGCAAATGTGAATGAATGTGATTGCGTCAGTCACGAAGAATGGATTAATTTTCGATTTCACGAGAACGGTCATGCCGAGAATCCTCAACAACATAGAAATTATAAGAATTCTATGAATCTAAATCCATTCAAGAGGCACCATCAAAGAGCTTTAAAGGAAATACGAAGACCCGTGGTCATGGACAAATCGAGAGACATTTCTCGTAGGGACTGAAGTTATTGGAGCGATTTGCCAATATCTTTGTCTATAGAAGAAGATGAATTAAAAATAGCAGCTTATATCTCTTTGTGGCTTTGTCGTTTCGTTCTTCCATCGAGGGACGAGTGTATGAGAGTTTGGACTTTTAAAGTGTCTTCTAAAATGGGAAGTGGGTACACTTACAGCCTAGTTCCTCCTATATTGACTAGCATTTATAGAGGATTTACATGGACATCAAATCATCACTCAAACCCGGACCTTGGCTCGATTTCACATTCATTCCCTGGACATTTTCTTTATGCTTGGGATACTACTTAATTTGTCCGAGGTATTTATGTTCATGTGGAGAAGAGTTACACTCATCCTATAATCCGAAAATATGCTGGCACTTTAAATGCTTTACAGTCTTAGGGAGAAAATTATTGTTGATTGTTGGGACCTTATCCACGAAATGATGGATGCCAATGACTTTTGTTGGAATCCATTTCCCTCATCATCCCATCCCGACGTACTAGTAGATGACCAACCAAGGTCTGTAGATACCTCAAAATTTAGGATGAGTATTCTATCTGAATTTATTTTTTATCGTCGAGGAAATATCCCTTTCATTGTTGAGGTATATAATCCTCACAAGTTTGCCAGATAGTTTGGCTTTAGACAAAAACTTCCCGGTTCACTTAGAAAGTTGGATATTGCTCTCAATACAAGCGATATGTATCGTGTCTGGTTGTCTTTGACTTGAACGATGAGTGGATTTACATTTCATGTTCCAGAGTATGTGAATGATACATGTCAAAACGTTGATGCAGAAAACCAAATTTAGTGGAATAATTGAGTGTTGCCAATCGTGACCGAGGTTCAAGTGCAGATTTTATCTTCTAGTGAGAGTCGTGACTTTGTTCTTAATCTGGTCCCAAACAGGGTCATAGCCAAAGGGTTAAATCCTCTACATAGATTTAGACATTTGGAACGAAAGAGGCATTCGGAGAATTAAAATTAATGTTCCTTCAACAAAGTTTGCTTCCACATCTGAGCCTGCTGATAAGATGCCTGAAATAGTTTTGATTACATACCACAATAGTCCTAGAAAGACTCTAACTCAAGGAGATGAAAGTTCTGGCAATCAGGTATATTATTTTATTATTATTTTTAATACACTACCTGTATTTTATCTTATGCAACGAACTTCGATTTCAGGCTCCTCTTTTCCGAATACATAAGATTAAAAGATCGGAAAAATCAATGTCGCTTCAAACTGTCACAAATCTTTCAAAATGTGATGTCGCAGTTTTTCACATTAACATAAGTTTCCCAAATACACCATCAGATGGTGAATTTTTACATATGTCGTCTACAACACGGAACACGGGTAGGCCCATTTTTTAATACGTCTTTTCTTCTCTCTTTTTTTTTGCTTATCTCCATTCTTTTGGGCTTTCCTAGCATTCCTGAAGGATTGAATTTCTCTATGAATCCAAACTCTTTACAAGATCAAATTGGTGAGAATGATGGGAAAATTTGTACGCTTCAAGAAAAAGTGATATTCATGATTTTTATGGCCTACCTTGCAAATACCCGAGTACAGTTAACGAAGGTATTTTGGCGTTCAACTTAGATGATTTCCAAGATGAAGATGAAGTAAATTCTAAGACCGCGAGAGCTAATATTTCAGAGATTAATCAAGAAGTTTCAGCTGCTCCACCTTCATCGGGTTTAGTTAACATCCCGCCTTTAGAAATAAATAATCATCGGGTAGCTCCAATATGTTCTTCCATGGCTGGTCCCCCCGTGTGATAACTCAAGAGTCTTCTATATTTGAAAGATGTTTTGCAAGAAGCCAAACTAATTGTCTTCAAAAGTGTTTTTGGAATGTCCTGAAGCATGGGTTTTCCAATATCTAATCTTAATGGGACGAAATAATTCTTCAAAACGTGATTGCCAGCTCATTCCGTACAGATCTAGGGCCTTTGAAGAAACTCATGGGCATGTTTCTTAAAGAAGGTGATATTTATTTATCTGAGAGAAAGTAACACTTAGAGTGTCCAACCACCAAAGAAAAAGCTGAGCAGTTGAAACTTTTAAATATTCAGTTGGAAGCTGGAGGATTCCATGTGTTTCTCATTGAAAGATAAAATTAGTCAGCTAACTTCTAAGTTGGATAAACTCCGTGATGAACTTCAAACCCGCCAGGAACAAAATAGTATGCTTAAAATTGCAAATGCCACATTATAAGAATTGCAGACAAGAGATGTCTCTAGCGCAGCATCCATT
>CAIGRB010072549.1:0-26481 GCA_903798255.1 Fraxinus quadrangulata | reverse complement strand
TCACTTGTGAAAAAGTCAAAAATGTATTTCCCTCCTTTGACTAGGCTGTTTTTAAAGTTCCCCCGCAACTGCCGTGGGTTAATGTTTGGGAGGAAATGTGTTGAAGAGAGAGAGAGAGAGAGAGAGAGAGAGAGAGTTTGATTTGGGGGAAAATGGGAAGAGTGAACGCAATTTTGGATTTTAAATTTTTTGGAATGTTTTTTTTACAACATTGTCACATCACTTTGTAAACTATCTTTGTCAATTGCCTTTGTACGTCTAGCAAAACCCGAAAGGCAGTGTTTTCATATAGTATTATTAAATCATCTATTTTTTTTTCTCCATAAATATTTATTAATTACTTCTCGTAATTAATATAACATAATTTCATGTTTTTAATCTGCATTATTTTTAAAATACATTTTTATCTTTTTTCTTTTCAATCACATATTACTCAAAAAAATAATAGTACATGGAAAACCCAAACACTTTCCTTAATTTTTAACCATACATTATTTATCAATCTACTATTCAAAAATATATTCTTAGGAAAAAAGGGGCTCAAACATGCTTATAATATATCAATAACCAACCAATTTAAGCCCATATTTGATCCCCATTATTTGCATAATATATTTTTCTCTCTCTTATTTTCAACCACACATTTTTCAATAAAATAATATTATACATAAATTCAAAAAATTTCTTTATTTTTTAATCACACGTTCTCTATCAAATACTATTCCAAAATAGAGATTTTGAGAGGAAAAAAAGGGGCTCAAACAGATGCTAAATATATTTCGAATAATTTAAAAAGTAAAGTATTAAAATATGTAACTTATTAAATATAATCATTGTATATTAAGAATAAATAGTGAGTTTGGCATTCTACATTTGGAAAGTCAAATATACTCTATTTTTAAACGATACTCTTTATTTAAAGAGTATTTTATATTTAGAGAATCTCTTAAAAATACTCTTAGCAGGGAAAATTGCAGTACAAATTTACTTTACTAATTGAAATTGAAGTATTTCCTACTTTTATAATTTAACCAAAAAATGTTCATTATTCATAATTTGATGAAAAATGTTCAATATCTTTTGATAATACCAAGAACACTCCTGATGCAACTAGTTGTGCTTCCCCATTAAAAATGACTCGAAATAAATAATATCTCAAGACACTATCCCCACTTCAACCCTATTTTGACTATCTAGTAGATAATCGAGGGTCTATCTGCAATAATTTTGTCGATGCTCAAAAATCCATCTTCATCTTGTTTTATTGGACTATATTGTCGACCATTGGAGATTTGATCTCATATAGCATATTTCACTCCCATTGATTTCTATTAACCGAAAAAGGTAATTTATTCGTTAATATTAGTGTAGTTATTGTGCTCGTTTTCATCTATGGTGAAGATATATTGGGCATAATATATACACATACTTGAAAACATACCTTGGACAACACAATGTTAAAATTTTTTGTATTTTGCTATACATGACGCTACATAATATTCAGTTCATTACACGATTAATTTCAAACTTTCGATTTTATTGGTACGTTGTGGTAGTCTGATACAGGATTTCATAACTCTGAATGTGAAACACAATTTAATTTTTGCAGGTTTGGGGGATTCAAATTAGGGTTCACCAAGAAACTCCGCGGAGAAATTTTACTGTCCAAGGTCTTTGTCCATTTCGTCTATGGTTGAAAAATGTTGCACGTATTCAACGTTACAACCGCGATAAAACTATAGGTTGCACACATGGGCTTCCATAGAAGAATTTGTCGTTGGTTACATGTTTACATTTGGTTGTACTTTCAATTTGAGAATGTTTGATGTTGGTCCCTCACGGTAGGGTAAAAATGGGTGATGCATCGACTTTTAAGATGTAATTCGACATTTGAAGTTGAAGTGAAGTTCTTTCGAAAGCCTCTATCTTTTATAGATTTGTTTCGAATTATGGTTTTATCCAAGAATTGTGTGGTTATTGTCCATCATGAAAGTCCATTTTATCAGTGGTTGTAAGTGGTGCACATATTCGATAGAACTGTGTTGAAACTTTATGGTACTTATGTGGGCTTCCATAGAAGAATATGTATTTTATTACTATTTACATTCACCTCTATTTGTTGTTTGTGGTGATCCGGTATGATTTTAGTCTTATCAAAGGGGGGTGTGAACATGGATAATGCATTCACTTCTAAGATGTAATTTGGTAGTTGGAACTAAGGTGAAATGTTGTCGAATCCCTGGTTGATCTTTTATAGTTATATTTGAATGAGGGGTCATTCGAAAAATATGCCCAAGAAATTTTACTATTTATTGTCGAAGATCCATTGAATTGTATATTTTGATGGTGGTTGAAAAATAAGCAATATTCGGGGGCAATGTGCGAAACTATAGGGTACTGACGCATGTTTTGTAGAGAAATTCTTCATTCATTAAACATTTGCCTATTTATAAGTGTGCTTTTACACACTTATATGACACTTGAAATAAGCTTATTATTGATAAAATGAGCAAATTTCGACTCACGATCGTGTAATTGTTGCTATTGTAGGTGAAAACCCCCCAATTGAAAACGAACAAGGCAAAAAGGAGGAGAAATGATCAAAAGAGTACAAAAATACAAATTTGGGGGACCAAAGGGCACATATGCTGAAAATTGGAAGACCTTGGATGCAAATTTGAAGGGCATAATAAAAAAAAAGTCAAAATTAGAGGAGCAAAATGTACAAAATCAAAATTTAAAAATATGACATTCAATTACCTAAGGGCTTAAGCTAAGAGGAATAAAGTACAATGCCTAGGCACCAAGCACAAGCACCTAAGTGCCAAGTTCCTGAATCTTGGGCAGAAAGCTAGCGCCTAGGCGCCAATTCAAAAATTGGGACCAATTTCAATTTTTGCAAAAAATTAGGGGCTTAATTGCAAATTGTTGGTGATGGTTTTAAGGCATTTAAAAAGGGAAAATTCAACCATCTTAGGGCATTCCCTTTTCATTCTTCATTCTTCTCTTCATTCGTGCTATTCATTTATTTGGCCAATAAATATTTGTGTTAAGTAATTTGTGCGATCATTAAGAAATTCTTGTGCATTTTAGACAACGGAGTAAATACCCTAAGTTCTTGTAGATGATAAATATATACTTCCCTAACCCTAAGTGGTCCATGAAGCTATTTTCATAAAAATTGAACGAGTTTGTTTGGTTTTAATCGATATAGAGATATAGTAGGTTAAATCAATCAATTATGGTTAATTTTACTCGAGACGTGTAATTAGCTAAAATTGAAAAATTCGTATTTATCATCGTAAATGAATAATTTGTGAATTAGTTTGTGGAGAAATTAATTAGGCACGGTTAAGTGAAACCATGATTCCCCAACCACGTTTTTCCTTTGAAATTTCCAAGTGTTATGTTTTCTTATTTTGTAAACTTTTAGTTAATTTTTCTTATTTTCCAAATCAAATCTTATTGTGTATTTGTTTTTATTGTTAAAATTAAATTGATTAAAATTGTGTAATCTAAAGCAAACATTCATCAGGGGATTGACAAGTCAGACTCAAAAGTCCACTTTATTACGTGAAAACGACTCATGCACTTGCAGTTTGCAATTTCATAGCGAACACCTATATTAGTTTGTTTACGGTAGTCAGATGTTGATCCCTAGAGAGAGAGAAAATTCACACCCTTGATTGATAGTTAGAGATAAACGAACACGAAACGTGCTAATTTTGGCTACAGGAACAAATTTCTCATTATACCAATTCCATAAGTTAGGGTAAAACCTTTTGCAACAGACGTGTTTTAAGTCGTTCAATAGATCCATCACTTCGAAACTTTGTTCTATAACCCAAAGACTCCCAACTACCTTCTTTCTTGGAGGGAGTTTTACAATGGACCAGGTTTTGTTGTCATCGAGGCTTATAACTCTTTCTACATTGCTTCTTTCAAAATAGAATTGGAATTTACTTCTCCAAAATTATTCGGTTCTTGAGTTGAAGACTACGAAGTTAAAAAAGTTGAGTAAGATGAAAATACATTGGAGTACGATAAATGAGCTTGTATAGGATTACTTACAACTTCATAAGTAATAAAGTCCTTCAATTTTTTCGAAGCCTTGAACATTTTATTTGACCTTCTAAGAACCTCTTCTGTATCATCTTGTACAACATTAACACGTTTTGAAACATCATAAGTAGTTGGAGATAAAGAACATCCGATGTCCCCACACGTTCGATTCCTCCTGTATCTTCAGTTTGTACCGTGGTTTCAATTTCTCCAGCACTTGCAATGTCGAAGAAGATGTCTATATAGTGGAAAGCCAAAACAGGTTGTTCAAACTCTCATCTTGAGGTAAATTCTTATTTGAACTGTGTACCCAAAAATATAGTTCATTCTTAACAAACCACACATCTCGTGATACAAATAGCCTCTGAAACTGAGGATCATACTATTCATATCATTTTTATCGAAAAGTGAAGACACATCGGATGGAGCGAGGATCAAATTTGTCGCTATGTGAGGTACGTTGGTGCACATAACAAACACAACCAAATACTCGAAGGTGAGACACGTCGAGCTTTCTCCTTTTTAAGATTTCCAACAGTGACTGAAAATAGATTACACGACTTGAAAGTCTTATTTATCAAGTACACAATTGTTAAAACTTCGTGTGATCAAAATTTCTTTGGAATATTCATTTTAAGCATGAGAGCTCCAGTAGTCTCGAAAATATGTCTATTCTTTGTTTCAACTACTCCATTTTGTTGACACGTATCAACACAACTAATTTGATGAATAATGCCTTCATTGCAAAGAAAGGCGGTAATGAGACCCTTTACAAATTCACTCATTATTCCAATAGGAAACCTTGAATTTACTATCAACCTAAATGAGCACCATGCTATGAAAATTCTTGAAAATAGGTTAAACTTCATTCTTAGATTTCAATAAATAGATCCAAGTAGTACGAGAATAATCATCAATAAACAACATAAAATATTTGAAACAATTGTATGAATCAATTAGACATGGCCCCCATAAATCAGAATGGATTAACTTAAAAGGTTTTAACATACATGGGTGAAGAATTGTTAAATGGTAGATGAACTTGTTTGAAAAACTAACAAATATTTAAAACATATGTCTTAAGATAGATAAAAACAAAAAAGATAAAACACGACTAGAAGGATGTCCAAATCTATGATGCACAACATTATTTTCTAAAATAGCAATATTAAGAATAGTGGCACCGAATGGTTCAACATATAAAGTCCATGTGAGCATACACCTTCACCAATCTTCTTCTCGAAGTTCGATCTGAAACACAACACCATTAGGAGAAAAAATAACATTACAATTCAATCAGAATGAAATTGAGTTGGAAAGCGAGGAATCACAAGTGTATTTGAACTAAGAAGACTAGGAAAAAAGTTAATTTTTCCATACACATAAACAGGGAACTAAGGTACCATTAGCAACTGAAATAGATTGTTTGGATGAATTTTGTGAGAAATTGCTCATAGATGATGCATCATTTGCTATATGATCAGTGTCACCTGAATCAATAATCCAAATATTCAAATGTTTAGATGTAAAGGAAGAGAAATAAGCTTCAAGGTTACCAGAGACATGAGAAGAATGAGTTGATTCTTTTGGACTAGGATGACCGAGTTGTTGAAGAATTTGGGCCAATCGATTCATTGAAATGGTAGTGTCAGCAACAACAGCAACTTCGCTGTTTTCTCCTTTCATAGTGGATGTCTTAAGATGGGGATGAAGCTCCCAATAATGATCCTTGGAGTGTCCTAGGTTCTCATTTTCCCTTGTTCTGAAACTTTTCCTTCATCATCCCTTTTTACAATAAGAGCAATAAACTCAAATATGTGATTTGATTCTAAATTCATAGTCTTTTTTCGAGTTTCTTCTCCCTACACAGTTGCACACACACTCGAAAGTGTTGAAAGAGTATTACTCATAATGATATGATTTCGAAAATTCTCATACTTTGACTTCAAAATACTTTGTAAAGAAAAAATCTTATCAACTTCAATCCTTTTTTAACGAGATCTTTGCATCATCTTTACGTGGACAATACACCCTCAATTTGTCCTACATCTTCTTAAGATGATCAAGATGTTTGATGAGTGTCTTATCTCGTTATTCAGTAGTAGAAATATTTCGTTTCAATTCAAATATTCTAGCGACATTATTTTGGTTCTCATAAAATTCTTCAATAGAATTCCGCAACTCTTCAGCTGAGTTCGAGAAGGTGAAGATTTCAGCAATATGTGCTTCCATTAATTTTAGAAGCCAATGGCATCGTTCTTGCGAAATCTCGAGTTACGATTTGAAATATACAACCATTTTCGTGGGACTTATGCAAAGCTGAAAAAAGAGAGAGAGAGAATTGTGTTAATAAATTGAGAAATCGTTTAGCTTGCTTTTCAAATAATTGGCCGGATCAAAACACCCGCTTTGATACCATGAAGAATTCAACAAAATAATAAATAAGAACACAAAAATTTACGTGATTCGATGCCAGTGTGTCAAATATACATCCACGGAAAAAGAGAGGAGATTGTATTGTATTCACTTATGTTTGGAATTTACAATGACAATTATATTACATCAATGTTGCATAATTAAGAATGAAGCAATCAGGGAAAGAAGATAACAAATTATGGAAATATTCCATTTGTGGTCAAGAAAAAATCACCCACAAAATATTCTTTGTTGTAATATGAGGATAAATATATGGCATAATATAAAGTAAATGTCACAAATGTACAAGAATAAAAGATAATTGGCAGAGAAAAGGAGAGTTCACTAAAATATGAGGAAAATAATAAAAAGATTTTGTGTTTACTTATCTAACTTGTCTAAATCATAATGAAGAGCGGACTATATATAGGGAACGTTTCAAACACTAGACATAGAGTAATAGATTAAAAAAAATGTTGAAAACGCATCAAAAAGGCGAAATGGGCCTGGGTCGGATACATATACCGCTTGAGCACCAGGTGGGCGGCAGCTCGCTGTATCGAATTTGATGCCACCACTCGAGTGAAAAAGCATTGAAAACTTCTCCCTAGTCCATGTCTTGACCTCTTCAAATCCAACACAAATTTCAAACTTTCAATTGAACTTTCAAATTGAATTTCAATTAGAATTGTCAGACAGACTTCGAATAGGATTCCTAAATAGCATTCCAAATAGAATTAAGTCGTGACCCGAATTCTAACATTAGCAAATATCATCAAACCTCTCTTCTCCAACACCTTACTTATTTGATGAGTGTGTCCAGACCGCCTTTATCTATTTTTCAAGACGTGTTCGGGGACTTGAGAATTTTGGTGGGAAGGAAATGTGACACCGAGTTCAATTAGTTGAGTCCTATACAACAAGATTTACTGCCAAAAATCCCAGGTGCCTTGGTATTTCGAGATCTAGAATTAGTCAATAAGGGACCGGTGATTTCGATTATGAGAGATATGGAAAGAGATCAATGGTCTTGAGTAGAATATTAGGAAGAGAAGTCATTCAGTATGGTACACGAAGGAGAGTGGGTGATGGCCAATTTATTCATACGAACAATGGCCCTTGGTTACTTTGAGAGGCAAGCTTTTGGTCCATCTCAACACCTTTATAAGTTTTCTAAGGTAAGCGATTTCCTTACAGTAATAGGTGCTTTGAACTTTTCAAAAGAAATGGGTGTTCATCCCTGTAGACTGGTAGATAATTTTGCCTATTCATTAGATTGGAGGCAATAAAAGAAAATAATTCATCAATATGAGGCAAACAAGCAATAATGCAAAGTGGTTATAATTGTCTGGTGAAACTGGAAGGATGGTAGAGGTAGTTTGGACTACGTCAGCATATAACTGGAGGTTTGTCTTTTACTTTGGCGGGTCTTTAATGAGGCTATCGTAACCCGTATAATCTCATTAGGCTATGCGTACAGATAGATAGGAGGTGTGGGCTATCGGAGACAACTATCCATGCCATATTTTTCGCACAAGGCGGCCAAGATTATTTAGTGGAAGCTAGGGAGGTGGCACGTCATTAAGAGTTTCAACTTGGTTAATGAGTTAAGGGATGCCTTATTTGCAATCTCCGAATTAGGCACGAGTAGAGAACTAAGCCAAATTGGGTGTATAATGTGGGTGATTTACGGTATGTATGATAAAGCTGTCTATTGTTCAGTGCTAGGACAGTGACACTGAACTTTACACCTCGTCTGACTTACCCACTGAACTTAACGAAGCTTCCCAATGGCCACTGAAGTTAGATCCATTGTACTAAAATAGCCATCGGATAGATTCCATCTATGGTGGGCCTACTTGGAAGATGGAAATGTGACGTGTCAGTTAAAATCATCCACACGTTTAGAGATTTGAACACATGGACACCAAATCATCCAAACAAACCTTGCCCATATCAAATTAAAAACGTCTTTATGTCACTTAACTCGAAAACCCTAACCCCCAAATGGCATCCCACGATAGGGAAGAAGATTGAACCCTAACCCCGGAATTGTGTCCTACAACCGAGAAGAAGACTGAACACAACCTAAATGGCATCCCAAACCTTAACCCTCAAATCCATTATGAATTGACATCGTCATTTTAGCTATGAATTGGAAAACCTCTCAATTTGGGGCAAATTTAAATCGTGAGAAGACATCCCCAAATTCTAAAATTACGGTCAAAACCCTAACCCCCAAATCAATTTCATACATCCATTTGATACGGTTTACGATAGCTGAAATTGGAAACCACTTCCGTGCAAAAGAGGAGGTTACCAGCAAATTCAAAGGTAAGGTGGAGTGGGGTTGAATCTTTTTTTTTTTTTTTAATAAATATGTGATTTTCGTTTACCGTTGAAAGAATTTGGGGTGAAGCTGTTTGTATATTTTCTTAGGTTTAAAGACTTGAGGTATTTTTTCTTTACCATTTTCAAGTCGTTTTCTGTTTTCGATTTTTCAAAACAGTAAAAACACATTTTTTTGAAAACAAGTTAAAAATTTACAAAAAAACCTCATTTGTTGTTTTGGGTGTGTTTAATTATAATCAAGCCAAAATTTTCAAAATACGTTTTGGGTGTTTTCAAAACAATTTTTCAAAATACTAGAAAAAATACTTTTTCAACAATCTCAAAATAGACACTCAAAATACAAAATCCAAAATGAATTCAAAACTCAAAATCACAAAATTGAAATACAGAGAACATCCTCTTATTATTTTGCCCTTATTACATTTGGTCAATTTTTACTATTCCGGTCAACTAATGGTCAAATGAATGACTTCTACTTTTACATTTTGAAAAGTTTAGTACCGTAGGTGGCACAAATAAAATGTTTGAACAAAATCTACTACTAAATAAAATGTTTGATACCCCGGCTGCAATTTTCCCTATTATAAATATTGAAATGATAAATTATAATATTTCATAGTAATTAATATTTAGTATATTAAATAAAAAAACAAATTGGTATTGAAAAGTATTAAAGAAGACGAAGCAAAAATTTTATCCATGGTATGAACACAGCATTACTGCATAACCAAGTGTTAACACTGTACAAAATAAATTCGCCCAAGGATTATTTTTTTGACAGAATACATGTTCCAGTGAAACCGGCTTCAATTCAATTTTGAATATTGTACAAGAAATAACACTTCCATGATCCCATCAAGAAAACTCGGTTTCTGACAGACCAATCTTCAGCCATTGAGCCAACAGAGGATATTGTGAGATTTTCAGATATTGGTGTGAATTAATGCAAAAAAAAGAGAGAGAGAGAGAGAGAGAGCCAGAATTGGATATTGTATCAAGTCGAACATTCAAAATGTCAAATTACACCTCTTAGAATGGGCCAACCTTTCCTTAAAATGTCATTGATCTTGGCATCAATATACCTTTGCATTCTTGGTGGGCAAAGCTCAGCTGCATATCCATTAAGTTTTGCTGCAAGGTTAGATCTCTCGAGCTCTTCTGCAGGCAAGTTCCCAATCAACTGAAGAAGGAATGGATTCCGTTTGAGCTCAAATTTCTGGAGATCAACATAAAAAGTTTGTCACTCCCATTATTATCCTAAAGAATAGTAAGATACTTTGACCCTCAAGGATAGGACTGGGGGAGGGCCTTTTTGCCAAAACCAGAGCCAGACGAAAACGGCTGGTTCGGGTTAGTTCTTGGAAGCAGAAATGCATCACAGTCTGAATAGCAAATAATAAGGCACGTGCCACATTAATGAATAACATGCTTAAAAGGAAACTTTCAGATAAGGTGAAGGAAGAACTTCTGATATGATATATACTACAGTTATCACTTCACCACATAAAAAGCCAACTTTAATCTCTTTTAAACTAATACCAATCCATTGAACTTTGAATCATGACCATAATAGTTGTAAGATGTTTCAAATGAAGGTACAAGGGATACCAAACCTGATGTTCGGGCTCTGCAGGGTAAAATGTTCCCAGCTGTTGAATTTGTGTGGTCACCACACTGATCTTTGACCTTGTTTGCTCCCTTTCTTTACTCTGAGCAGCCAATCCAGACTCTTCAGTTCCATTAGTAAATATTATAGACCTGATCCAGGTAAAACGATTTACTTTGTAAGCGTGAATTTCAGCTTTCATTTCAAGCACGTGTGCATTTTAATTCAAGAACTACTGTAGATAACCAGCACCTGTATTGATTCCCCACATCAGGCCCTTGCCCAAATACTTGCCTAGAATCATGACTAGTCCAGAACACCTCCAATAGTTGTCTAAACCTTATACTCCTGGGATCATATTCAATCTGCATAACAAAATGAGACTACATCATATTATATATGCATAACAGTCCAAAACACATTTGCAGGGAAAAAACGGTATCCTACAAGAACATAACTATGTCCTCAAATGAAATTTTAGGTTACACAACAGTTCACTGCTGCAATAGAATATGCAACACTGGTTATCAGCTATTTATTCAGGCCATATAGAGTGCTGAGGTGGGCACAGCTTCTATTGTAGGCAATAAAGGCATTCAAACAACTATGTCCACATATAAACAGAAGACACGATTCCACGATACCCTATTCCAGTTCTTCCGCAGACACTGTTAACAGCCTGGCAGACATAGGTTAACTAGACTCGTGTAATGCAAGTTCAGCTATGCCATCATTTATCAGAGAATGGTAATCATCTCAGATGACCTAGGTCATTTTTACCCGCATACGCTGATATGTCTTCTGTGAAGAATAATAGCTTAGTGGTTGTTCTCTTTGTATTTCAATTTTGTCTTTTGAGTTTTGAATTCATTTTGAATTTTGTATTTTGAATATCCATTTTGAAATTGTTGAAAATGTGTTCTTTTTGACATTTTGAAAAATTGTTTTGAAAAATCCAAAACGCGTTTTGAAAATTTTTGTTTTATTATAACTGAAAACTGAGTTTTCTTTGTAAATTTTTAACTTATTTTCAAAAACACGTTTTCCCTGTTTTGAAAAATTGAAAACAGAAAACGGCTTGAAAATGGTAAAGAGAATAGAAGCTTTTATGATAACCTTCTAAAAATATCACAAATAGTTTGTTTTGAAGAAAATCGTAACTTTCTAAGCAATTTTTAATGCATCGACCACTCAAAATAGCTGATTTATTTTTTATTTATTTATTTATTTTGGTTAAGTGCTTACTAGCTGTTAAAATTTCAGTTAGACACAATGTGGCGAGGAGCATTTCTTGAGCTTTTTTTTTCTGTTCGAGGCGCAGGACTTCACTGAAGTCTGTGCTTGTATGAGATTGAGACTTAAAAACCAAAGCGAAAGAGCAGGCATGATATAATTCCTAAAATTATCTTTGGTTGATCTAAGAGATTGTTGTTCTGCTGAATTTGTCAAAACCTATGCATTTATAGACATTCTGTGTTTCACCTCAATGTGTTTACCTCTCATTCTGTGCTTTGCACTTAAGCCCAGGGAGGTCTTGGTGACTCTGCAGTTTTTGCATTTAATAACTCTAGTGTTTCAAAAAAAAATTTAAATAAGAGTTTATTACAAAATACAAACCAAAAATAAAAAAGCTCCACGAGAGGACCCTCAGTCCTTTCATGGCATGACTTATAGAAGCCCAATTGAGACTAATGTTTACACTAGATAATAAAATGTATCTGGTTATTGTTCTGTTGCAGGAAATAGGTGTGTAAAATTCCTCACAAACTCTGCTGAATAGACCATGCAAGAACAAAGATTTCATGAGAACTCAAAAGAAAACATAAATTAGACAAGGCATATATTTGGCTTTTCTATAGAGGGAAGGAAGAACACAATGTAGCTGCTTACAATTAAAATTTTGAAGTGTATAGTCCCACGGGTCTCCAAATGTGTTATTTCTCAATTCAAATTTGGTGTAAAACATCCTCTGAAGATGTTAATCACTAGCTATCTAGGAAACTGCGTTGGAAGCTTCACACAGTTCCAGAAGAAATGGCAATCAAGCTTCAGAAAATTTATTCAGAAATGGAAGAGCCAAGCAGGCCATGCATCTTCCATGTTTTGATATGTTCTTGACTTTCACAAAAAAATTTAGCATCCCTTTCGTACAGTACTTCAAGAAAATATAGGATGAAACTGTTATTGGTCCTACCTTGTTGAGATAGGTGTGTATTTGAAAATGGGAAATATCCAACTTGGGTCTTTGTTTATAAATTCATGGAAAGTAGATGTATCGTGTGTTAGGAATGTGTCCTTAAAGAAGAAACACATGTTAACAAAAAGGATAATTGAATGAGATTTATTATCCTTTAAATGCAATTCTATATATAATTAGTTGCTTTGAGATATCAATGGAATCCTTGATATATTATTGGAATATATCACTCAATAAATCTCATGGACGGACAAAATATCCTCTTAAACGAGCCTAATGAATGTGATCGTGAAATCTATGTACATAGTAGTTCGAATAACTTCTTTCATTAATCTAACGATTTTGACAGAAACACAGGAATGCCAACATGTAATCATTGAGGTTAATATTTTCTACTCCAGATTATTAATGGCGGTTTATAGGGCAATATATAATAATTAAAAGGTCAAGGACAAAGTAAAATAACTATATTAAGTAAATGTAGTTTTCATATAATAGAGTACAATCATATTTCTATAGTGAAGTTGATACATGATTAATAAGCATTTGGTGAATAGGAACAAGAACGTGCGTGTTCATAAAATCTTACAGCAACTAGGTTTGTTATGGGTCCTAAGGTCCATGACCAAGCTACTAGTGGTTATTTACTCGTAACTGCATGTTAGCAAATTTTTTAGTCTCTAGCACTACTAATTTTGGAAAATTGATTTAACTTAATTTGCATATCCAAAATGTTAATAAAATAATATGAATTGGATCCAAACATATTCTAAGTTTGGCTAAGATATTCTTAATTGGAACATCGAATAAACTATCTTTAAAGCCTTCTATGTGCTTCTGGAGCAGATTTTCAATACCAAAAGAACACACCCTAAAGTCGGCCAGAGACAGATTAAGTTCAGATGTGAGACTCTTCTTGATCCCATCCCCTTTTTCCTGACCTAACAAGATCTGTACCATTTATAATTTGTGGACAAAACATATCTTGTTAAATCACCTCATCTAAAAGCTCAAATTTCTATAGAAGTAACTAAATTATTTATTTAAATTATGTCTTCAATACTCCCTCCCAATTCCTCGTGTGCAAGCAAATTTATCAGTTCATCAAAGCCTTAGATGTACATAAATCTTATCGGTGAATAGCATGAGAACTTGAACTCGTGACTTTTGCCCATGGTTAAATCATTTTATCTAAAAGCTTAATTTATTATAGAAGGAAATTTTAATTTAAAATAAATCTACAAGGATAAGTTTCGGATGGTATTGTACAGGGTTCTACAACAAAATTCACGAAATCAATTCAAACATAAATCGTAGTATTTCCAATTTCAATACTTACACCAAGGCAACAAGGGGGATATTTATGAACATTTCAAGAATCAATTAGCAAAGTATACAATGACAAGTAATATTTATGAAGGTGGATAAAAGAATTAACCATTCCTTCAGAAATTATGTTTTTGTCGCCCAAAGATATAAAACTTCGTAATATATAACCATTGATTACAGAGTAATGCTATTTCACCTTTAATTGACCGTTCTTGATTAAGTAGTGCAGCAACAACATAGAAAATAAGGGAAAGTCTAAGTTTCTAATATTCTATACTTCCCTTGATCTGCAGAAAAACCATTTTATATTTTTCTTTAAAATATAAACGCACAGCCTTTCCTCTTTGTTAAAAATCACACAATTCACACTCCAAATTCATTCAACTAGAAATTACTGTTCACAGAACTACACACCAACTCGCATTCTCGTTCAGCATTTTCAATTGAAATCAGAAACATAGCCAACTAAACCATTCTTAATAGTGATAAATGCTAGTTAATGTTCATTTTACCAATTCATAAATAACTACAATTTTGCAGCAAATTAACGAAATATTTCATTTTCTTCAAAAAATTAAATGAAATATACATAGCGAACAATGAACAGATTCACAGGTTATTTGCTGATAAGTAAAATAAGATGGGTAACCTGCACACTCTCGGCGTGATCTCCCAAGCTTCGGTACTCCGGATTCACTTTTGATCCGCCGGCATAACCGGCGGTGGTTCGTACAACGCCGTCCAAGCATCCAAAGACGGCCTCCGACCTCCAGAAGCTGCCAAGGGCGAAAATGACTGTTTTCAAAGGCTGATTGGATGGCTCCTTTGAAATTTCGGAGATCTGATCTGGAAATCTGATGCTTAGAGTGGAATACGGTGCCAATGAAATTATGATGAGAAGGAAAATTGAAATGGTGGGAGAGAGGAATATCGCATTTCTTCTCTCAGCTAGCTTCATTTGGAGAGAGCAAATGGAAATGAGTAGCATCGGGTTAGTGGATTTTTTTCCTTGTCCTGAAGGGCAAAGCGCGCTTGATGCATATAAGAAAGATGATATTGGCATCTAGTGAGCTTCACGACCCTAATTAGAATAATGCTAATATTATTTATTATTACGATAATTGAATGCGATAGTTTAAATGAAATAATGAGATTAGACAATTCAATTTTTATGAAAGAATATGAGAGGAGACATGATCTCTCAAATCATCGATTTTCTATTATTACGATGATAAATAGTATTACTCCCCTAATTAAAATGGCCAACTCAACAAAGAGCTAAGCGTAAAAAATAACACTATTCATGACATCTATGTGGCATTACTCTTTAATTACACGAATTAAAAAAAGGAATCAATCAGCTCACTTTTCATCCTCTAATCATGCATTTTCTTTCATCTTCCCAAAAACCTCAACCCACATCTTTTCAAATTGCCTCTCCCAAATCGATGGATTCTCTCCAAACGGCCAAAGATCAATCACCGCATTTGCTATCCACAGAAGTGTAACTCCATAGTTGATCGCCAGTGTTGTAATCAACAAGAAATTGGTGTCAAATATCTGTTGTTGTATCAAGATAAAATTATATGTGTGGTCCTTTAGTTTGTGAAGTTATATACCATGAAAAAAGCTGTTATAAAAATTGATTTATTGCAATGAGCAAAAAATGGGTACTCAATCTGCAAACTAGAGATTGACAGTCACTATTTTTTTTTTCTCTCAAATTTGCCTTCTTGATTCCCATGAGTTGTGGGATCTTTATTAATTGTGGAAATTTTGATCACATGTCTGAAAAAAATGCATTTAATCACTGTAATCAACTTCTTAATCAGCCTTCTTATTATTGCATCAAAAGTGGAGATTAAAGTATCATGTCCATTCCACATTGCTCCAAATTTATGCGTGTAAATGTAAATTGCAGTAGTTTGTAACTATATAATTTTAAATTGTTTTTCTCGTTATTGTATTTTTATAGATTTAAAACTGATCAAGATGCTTATTGAGAAATAAATCGATTGGATATGAGTGATGAAGAATATGTGGATGAATGAGAGGTAAACAAGAAGTTGATTTGTAAAGAGATTGTGCATGCTCCTGAAGTTGGAATGTATTTTGATTCATTGGACAACCTTTTTGAGTGCTATAAAGAATATGGGAAACAAGAAGGATTTGGAATTATAAGACAATCATTACGATCACAAGGGAATTTGAAATTTGTTTACATCTCATGTTCTCGAGCAGGAAATTTGAAATCTCAAAAACAAAATTGCCTCTGTCCCAATCCATTGACAAAGAGCGGATGCAAAGCTAAAATCAATACTTCTGTATTTAGTGATGGAAAGTGCCAGATTAATTCTATTATACTAGAGCACAATCATGGTTTGAGTCCACAAAAATCAAGAATTTACTCATGCAATTGGAAAATTAGTATTGGTGCTCAAAGAAAACTTAAATTGAATGATCGAGCTTGAATTGGTGTGGTAAAGAATTATCAATCATTTGCAGTGGAAGCTGGGGTCATGATAATGTCCTCTCTTTGGAAAAAGATTGTAGAAATTATATTGATAAGAGAAGAAGATTAGACTTGGTATCGGAGATGCTGAAGCAATTCATAATTATTTTGTTCAGATGTAAGCAAATAATTCAAGTTCTTTTTTATGATGGATGTAAATGACAATGCTTGAATTAGAAACTTATTTTGGGCTGATGCAAGGAGTATGACAACATATGAAGAATTGACATCATGGTTACATTTGATACAATCTACTTGACAAATAAGTATGAGGTGCCTTTTGCACTTTTTGTGGGTGTGAACCACCATGGACACTCAATTTTATTTGGATGTGGATTACTATCAAAAGAGGACATTGCAACATTCATTGGGTTGTTTCGTACTTGGCAAGCATGTATGTCGAACGTTTACCGAGTGCCATAATAATAACATTATTTGATAAAGCAATGCAAAAAGCGATTGAGATTGTGTTTCCTAAGATTCCTCATCGTTGGTGACTATGGCATATAATGAAAAAAGGTACTAGAAAAGTTAAGGGGATATAAGATGTACGGAAAATAAAAAATGCCTTGCATAATGTTGTTTATGAACCTTTGGAGAAAGAAGATTTTGAAGGAAAATAAGAGCATTTCATTAGTGAGTTCATTTTTTGTCAAAATGTGTGGTCTGGTAATTTGTATAAAGATAGGTATAGCTGGATTCATGCATTTTTAAAGGACACATTTTGGATTGGAATGTCACCATACGACGAAGCGAAAGTATAAGTGCATTCTTTGATGATTGTGTAAACTCAAAGACAACATTGAAACAATTTGTCGAGCAATATGATAATGCTTTAAGAAGCAAGATTGAAAAGGAAACTCATGAAGATTTTCAATCTTTTGCTACAACGATTCCATGTGTTACACATTACAAAATAGAAAAGCAATTTCAAATTGTGTACACTAATTCAAAGTTCAGAAAATTTCAAAAAGAGTTGTCAGGTAAATTATATTGTGAAGTTTTTTTGTGTATATGAGAAAAATGGGTTATTTGATGTGGTTGAGGATATGTTGGCCGGAGATAGACATAAATAAGTTCATTTCATAGTTTGTTGCATGAAGAGGAAAAATAGATTAAATGTGCTTGTCGATTGTTTGGATTTAGAGGGGTATTATTCAAGCATATTTTATCTGCCCTTTTAAAACTAGGTAAGCAAAAAGTCCCAAAAAAATATATCTTGGCATGTTGGAGAAAAGATTTAAAAAGAACTCACACAAAGGTGAAAGTTACTTATGATGATTGGAAATGTGACATTAAGGCTCAACATTATCACAAGTTGCAAAAGAAATTAGATGATATTGTTGTCTTGGCTGTCAGTTCTGATAAGAATTGTGCTTTATTGTGCAATAAGATGGACGGATTTCAATCAACAATAAATAAGAATGAATCAAGTTTGAAGAGTTGTTCTTTGCCAAATTACTAATGCTTTCGGTGAGTTATGTGCAGCTTCTGGTGAAAGCAATGGACTTCGTAGTCCTCTAGCTATTAGTAGACATGGGCATCCACCTAAAAAAAGAAAGGTCTCCAATGTAGAAAAGTTTGTTTCCAAGAAGAAAAGTGTGAAGACAAAAATGAAAGAAACAAGTATAATGGACAACAATGACCAATCGAGTGAAGGCAACTCTCGCTAAGTCACATAACATCTGCTATGAGAGGGAGACCACCGTAATGCTAGCTTGACCACCACTATGCTTGTTTGACTACCTTTATGATAGCTCAACTATCGTTATGCTAGCCTGAAGTCGTTATGCTTGTTTGACCACCACTATGATAGATTGACTATCACTATGCTAGCTTGACTACTGCTACGCTGGCTCAATTGCTGCTGTGCTAGGTTGATCATTAGAGCCCAAATCGCCCGGACATCCTTGAAACTGATTTAAAACTGTTTGAAGGTTATCACCGAGTCCACAATTTAATTTGTAGATGGAGGTTAACCACTTAGCAAGTGGGTGAAAACTGTGTATTGAGTGGAGTTCAGCATTTGACCCGTAGATAACCACCTAGCAGTTGTACGATGCCAGGCACTTATAAATACCTTATAAGTATGCTAGCTAGGCTCTTTCTCTTTTTTTTTTCTCCCCAAAAAAGAAGTTTCTTTTTTCTAGGTATTCTTTTACTGTTCTTAAGATCATTCATTTAAAAATAATCACTAATTTATGTCGGAGGTGAAACAGGGGAGGAAGCCACAATCTCTTTTTTGTAGGTTCATCGGAGTAGCAAAAGACACCGTATTCCGTCCAGGAATTTAGAGGGTCGTATCTTAATTGTTTCATTAGCATCGTCTTTATGAACCACCGAACATAGAAGCTAAGCAGAAAGATGAACCATGAGTGATACGCAATGGTCAGAAATACTGGAGAGTCGACATCCGTCCCCCGAGGTCAAGATCTGCCGCTACAACCTCAATATGTAACACAAAGTTAATTTAGCGTATTGGAGACCTAGTTGGCCACAATGATGACTCTCTTCAAAAGTCAGACACAAAGAGTGACAGGTCCATCCCATGGTCCACCAAGAGTTTCACCACAATATACACATGTACAACCACCACAAGAGGTTCAAACGGCTGCCCTATCGATTATTCAGGAAACGATCACAGACCAAAGGTCCCATGAAGTTACACATCCACAGGTTTTACATCCTACGTTGGACTTGGAATGCATGATGGAAGAAATGATGGCTTAGAAGATTAATGATGCATTGTCAAGGAGGAAAGATAGGTGAGGCAGATGGTTTTGGAGGAAGACCTCTTCATTCCAGGAATCATGGTAGTTCCTCTGCCAAAAGGTTTCAAACAACCGATGATAGAGGCGTATGACGGAGTTACAGATCCCCTTGATCATCTACGTACTTTCATTGATCTGATGAGGTTGTATGTGGCCCTGGTTGCTGTCAATCTTTTCCTCCGGTGCTAAGAAGGGAGGCAAGAGATTGGGTGGCTACACTGGCACCGTGGTCTATCATGATTTTTGATGAGTTCTCCAGGAGCTTCGTAGCCTACTTCTTGAGTAGCAAGAGGAAAAGAAAGATTGCAATTGGATTCATGCAAGTTGTCCAAGAGAAAAATGAGCCATTGCAAGATTATTTGGCTAGATTTAGTCAGGCTACACTTGGCATAAGGGATCTTCAGATGTCACTAGTGGTGACCACACTGATGAATGAAACCCGAAATCGAGCTTTTAAGACGTCACTCTCGAAAAATCCCCTGGAATCGATGCATGATTTGTTGAAAATGGGAGACAAGTACATAGATGCTGAGGAATCAAAGAGGTTACAAAAAACCATCAAGAAGGGCAGAAGCCATAAAATCACAAGCGAAAATTACATGATGAGAGAAGATCTGCTGATAGGAACAACTTGAAAAATGAGCACATGAAAAAAAGGGTATGCGCAGGATCGGTTAATCAAGCAAAGGTGAGAGAAAGTTAAGGTCTTTACTCCTTTAAACACTATGTGAACCAATGCATTGATGGAAATTCAAGATCTTAAAGAGCTTGGCTGGCCAAAACCAATGGTAGCGTCCGCTAGCAAGTGAAACAAGAGCATCTATTACCACTTCCATAGAGACCATGGGCATGGCACGGAAAAATGCATCTATTTGAAGGAGAAAATCGAGCGTCTCTTGAAACGAGGGATCCTGACTAAGTATATAAAGAATGATTGAGGCAAGCAGAAAGTTGATGACCGCCCACCACTTAGGGTCGATGTGATAAATGTGATAATTAGAGGGATTGCAACAGATGGGATTCAAATTCGGCTAGAAAAAGATATGCTCGCATAGTTGGGGTTTCCTCCATTTAGAGAATGGCAAGGTTCAATCAAAGTATCATTTTTAATCGGCATGGCAACTGATGATGCTTTGGTGATCGTTAGTGACATAGTTGATTTTGATGTTAAGAGAGTGTTGTTCAATGGCGATAGTACGGCAAATGTCCTAACTTGGGGAAGCATTTGTGGGATTGAAAATTTTCTCGAAAAGATTGACAGCAGTATCCACACCCGCCAAGAATACGGGTGCTACTATTATACCAAAAGGAGCTGTGGAACTTTCGGTGACCTTGGGCACTTACCCTACAAGCGTGGTGATCTTGGTAAACTTTTTGGTTATCAATACCCCCATGGCATATAATGCAATCTATGTTCGACCTCTACTAAATGCTACTAGTTCCTTCCACTTATCACCAAGTTATGAAATTTCCAACCAGTCCTGGTGTTAGGTGTGTGAAGTGTGACCAACAATCTTCGAGAAAGTGCTATGTTGATAGTATACAAGCTAAGGGATCTCCACCAGTTATGATGTTGGATCTTGAACCTCCAAGGGGGTGAATCGAGCCTCTTAACATGACAGACAAAATTTCGGTGGCTGAAAGACGTGAATTCAGCATTGGAGCAAACTTGAAGTCAAAAGAAAGAGAAGAATTGGTGAAGTGTTTATCTGACAATTTGGATGTTTTCGCATGGAGCCTAAATGATATTCTAGGGATCTACTCATTAGTCGCTCAACATCGTCTTGGTGTTTCATCGGTGGTTAAGCCAGTAAAGCAGAAGAAAAGAACCTTGCCTCCAAAACGACATGCTATGGCAAAGGCAAAAGTTGAAAAACTGCTACAGGCAAGGTTCATTAGAGAAGTACAGTGTCCCGAATGGTTGACGAATGTCATCCTTGTGAAAAAATTGAATGGAAAATGGCGCATGTTCTAGATTACACTAGGTTGAACAAAGTGTGTCCAAAGGACTCGTACCCACTACCCAAAATAGATCACTTGGTAGATGCCACGTTTGGTCACGAACAATTAAGTTTTATGGATGTCTTTTCTAGGTACCATCAAATCTCCATGGTCGAGTCGGACCAAGAGAAAACATCTTTCATAATTGACTCTGAGATGTATTGTTATACAGCTATGGCATTCGGTTTTAAAAATGCCGGAGCAACTTATTAGAGAATGGAGAATAAGGTCTTCAGAGACCTAATTGGGAAATGTGATAGAAGCTTATGTCGATGATATGGACGTCAAGAGTACCAAGGTTAACAACCATGTGGTCAGATTTATGGCAAATGTTTGATGTCGCTTGATGAAATAGACTGAAATTCAATCTCGAGAAAATGTGATTTTGGTATGACGGGTGGAAAGTTTTTGGGTTTTATGATAACACGAAGAGTCATTGAAGCAAACCCGGATAAGATTCGAGCTATTCTAGAAAACAAAAGTCCTGAAAGTAAGAAAGAAGTCCAAAGGCAAACAGGACGGGTAGAGGCGTTAAATCGTTTGATAAGTCGAGCAGCAGATAAGTGCTACCACTTCTTCAAGGCAATTAGGGGCTCTATCAACTTTGAATAGACCAAAGAGTGTGAGGATTCTCTTGAATCCTTGAAGTAATCACTATAGCAGCCACTGATCTTGACTAGGCCGTGCGCAATGGATGTGTTATGTTTATCCTTGGTAGTATCAATGCTTCCGGTCAGTGCATTACCGGTGAAGGAATTTTCAAAGATACAAAAGCCAGTCTACTATGTCCGTCAAGTGTTGAGAGGCGTAGAAACACTATATAGCCTTGTAGAGTAACTGATTTTCGCGTTGATTGTGGCAATCAGAAAGTTAAGGTTATACTTCCAGTCTCACATAGTACAAGTCATGACGGATATGCCCGTCAAGAGATTTTGCATCAAACTGAAACTTCTGGGAGGATGTTAAAGTAGGCAGACGAGTTAAGTGAATTTGACATTGAGTATAAGCAAAGGATGGCTATTAAAGCACAAGCTTTAGCGGACTTTATCGCAGGGCTTACAACCCCGCTTGACCATTCCATATGACGGAAGCGGTTGGAAAATCTTTGTGGACGAGTCCTCGCACAGTGAAAGATCTAGAGCAGGCATCATTATGATAAGATCGAAATGTGAAGAGTTGGAGTATTCATTGCGCTTCGAGTTTCGACAACAAATGACACTGAGTATGAGGCAATAATCACGAGCTTGAGCTTGGCAGCTTATTTGATGAAAGTTAGGGACCTGCAAATACGATTTGCAAGTTTCAAGATAACCAAGGTCCCCCGCATAGATAATGAACGAGTAGAAGCTTTTTCTAATCTTGCATCCGTAAACCTAAAAAATCTATCTAGCACAGTAAATGTATAAGTCTTGTAACAGCCGAGCATTCTGCACATAATCGACATAGCAAATATAGATCATGAGAAAAGTTAGATGGACCCATTGATCGATTATCTTATGAAAGATAAATTACCAAAAGATGTATCTGAGGCGTGGAGACTGAAAATTCAAGCAGCCTTGTTAACAATTATTGATGGACAGCTCTACAAACAAGGTTTTACCATGCCATACTTAAGGTGCTTGTGCCCAACTGAGGCACATGAAGGTTATTCAACATGCAGGAATTTGTAACAATAATCAAGGGACAGCTATCCTCATATTAAAAGCTCTGCGACATGGGTACTATTGGCCTAGAATGAAGGAGGATGCTAAAGAGTTGGTGAGAAAGTGTAATGCATGTCAACGTCATGGGAATTCGATTCATATTCCAGTCGAGCAACAATGAGCCATTTTTGGGGTAAACCCTTTCTTTCAATGGATAATGGATATTCTGAGGCCTTTGTTTGTGGCCAAAGGGTAGAGAAAGTTCTTGGTAGTTGCTATTGATTATTTTACCAAATGGGTCGAAGCGGAAACTTTGGCCACAATCACAATGGCTAAAGTACGGAGTTTCATGTTGAAGAATGCTGGTTTGGCATATCTAAAGTCCTCATTACCGACAATGGCAGTCAATTTGACAATCATAGCTTCAAGGCTTTCGATGCAAGTTATAACGTAGACCACAAACTCACTTTTGGTTGCTCACCCCCAGTCTAATGGGCAGGCAGAAGTAACAAATCGAGCGATATTATGAGATTTACAAGCGAGCGATATATTCACAAATAGTAATTTAATGCCTTTATCTGCCTATAGAAAATTAGGAAGTAAAGGACACAATGTGTCACTGTAGCTGGCTGATGATAGAAATATCAAGTATCCAAGAGGCAAAGTTGAAGATGTACTCATTCAAGCTAGAAATTTAATATTTCCAACGAACTTTCTTGTTCTTGACATAGAAGAAGATCTAAATATTCAAATAATCTTGGGTCGACCCTTCCTAACAACTGAGAAAATCTATATAGTTGATGGAATTATTAATCAAAATGAGAACATAGAGTTTAAGGCGCGGGGAGCAAAAAGAGGATGCAAAGCTGGAAATTGCAAGGAATGCAGATGCGAAAAATTCCTATTTGAACCACCATGATAATCTCATCTACAAATTCTAGTTTAAGATTTTAAATTAAACGCTTATTGGAAGGCAACCCAATTTCTTACCATTTTATTTATTATGCTTTATGTCATTGCATTGCAAGTAGTTTATTATAATGCATTAGTTTTAGGTATATTTTTGTTTCAATAAAAGGGCCAACATGTCTATATTAAGCCTAATAAAAGGAAACATTTATTGGAGTCAAAAACAAGGAAATACATATGTGGCACGTTTTTCAAAGCTCGAGTGCGTCAAAAAAATATTGGTTATCATACACGCTACACTCTAGCTATTAAACTATTTTTTGACTCTTACATTTGTTTTCTTTCATCTTTCAAAGGTGTATAGACATTGAACGTGAGGAAGCTCAACAAACTGGAGAATGGAATGAAATGATCGAGAGAGAAATATAAGGGAAAATTTAGGGAGTACTTTCTTCTTTTATTCCCCACCCCTTTATGTGTTATATTAGACTTTAAGATATTGAGGACAATGTCTTATTTAAATTTGGGGGTGAACAAACATTGAGTTTTTTAGTTTATTATTCTCGTGTGATTGTGTATTTTTATTGATTATTATAAAAGAAAAAATTTAAAAAGTAAAAAAAAATAAAGATTTTCTTGTTCATTGTGTGTTTGTGTGGGTTAGGTATCATGTCCGGTAATTATGGATATATTTGGAATTATGTATTGATTTATGAACTGTGGATAAGTTACATGCTTGGATTAATTGATTCTTATCAATGTGAAACTTAATACTAAAGTAATAAGTTAATCCGTATGCTTGACAGGTTGAAATATTCGAATTTAGATGCTAAACCAAAAAAAAATTAAAAAAAAACACTACATTATACAATCATTAGATCAAATTTAACATATTTTAGGAGTGATTGAACTGTTATATGAAGATACTGATATTAATGGGAATTTCATGCGTATAAATTCTTGTGTCGATTGTCTAAGACCAATACGATGAAAATTATATGAAAATTTTAAGTTATGGGTCGATTTTTGAGAATATGTGTTTAATGGTTAACCCCAAACACTTAGTTGAGATAATTGGATCTTTGACAAGGGAGTATTAATCTAGTTGAGTGTTGGAGGTTGAAGCAATCAAAATTTGGAGAATCCTTATTTGTTGAAGCATGGACTTACAATTATAAAATCCATCTAAACTAGAGAAAACAAGAAGGTAGTATAAAGATTTACCTTATATCATACACTGGGAAAAGAGTAAAATGAACAAATTTTGGGGGTGTGTGAATCTTAGAAGAGATGAAAGAAAAAATTTGACCATCAAGGATCGAGAATTGAAATAACTCGTGCATTGATAATGTTTTACTTAATTATTCACACATACATCAGTTTTACATTGAAGAAGTTGATATTGATTTTGGTAATGTAACCTTGAAGTGGTCCATAGATTTAACACAATAATTCCAATTTTGAGACAAATGGCAAGTTATCTAACTAAAACTTTTTGCATGTTGGGATATGGTTTTGTTTAAGAATAAACAAATGTTTAAATTTGCGGATATTCGATAGGTGTATTTTATATACTTATTCAAGGCCTTTAAATATGAATATTTTGAAGTTCTTTTTATTAATTATGGCATAACTCATTGTATATTTATTTATTAAGTGGAACTCGATGAATGGAAGAGAAATTGATAGAAATAAGAGAAAAATTGGCGAAAAATGGTGAAATCTTAAGTATGTCTCACTAAATTGCAAATATTCAATAGTTGATTCGGACCACAAAATGATACTTGAAGTATTAGGAGTTAATTGGATGCAATTAAAAGTCAAAAGTGAATTTCATATGATCAAAGCATTATCATAAATCAATTTTCAACCGCACAAGTTATATTTCAGATTTCTAGCCAAGTATTTAGACGTGTTTTTGACATAGTAAACATTTGGATTGGAAATATTCTATCAAGTAAAGTTGTAGCCTTTTGAGTTAGCTTTTCAACATACTTTAAATCACCTCAATCGGATATTAAAATAAGAAGTTATAACAAAAATATTGACAGTAATGCAGAGACAAAAATATGCGCACATGAAGGCAACTTTCCTTATTCGATTGGAACTCTTTTGAGAACCAATTTAAACGTGATTTTCAACCAATTTTGGACTTCTATAAATACCTAACAGCAGAATACATTAGAGACACCGAGAATATACATCTCGTACCCTAAAATTCATCAATTAATATCATCAAAGAAAGGTCAATCCATTGTTCTTTTGAGAATTAAGGGACAACCACAAGTTTTCAAGAACTTGAAGTTTCAACCTTGATATTTGGAGAGACAACGAGGATATATATTAGAGATTAATCAAGAAACCATTGAAGATGTTCAAGATTTCAAGATCGATCTTCCTCTCCTTCATTAATCTAAAATCCGAGTTATGTTCTTCGAATTAAACATGTTTTCTTATGATTTTGTAATTTTAGGCTAGATTTTAATTATTAAGATATTGATTATCCATTATTATGATATTTTAATATATATTCGATAATTTGATACTTAGCCCTATTTGAAATCCATTTTTTTCTCATTCTATTTCTCATTCTTCATTTCAACCACACATTCTATCAATAAAATAATATTACACATAAATCCAAAAATTCTCCTTACTTTTTAACAACACAATCTTCAATCAAT
>CAIGRB010072536.1:26418-51053 GCA_903798255.1 Fraxinus quadrangulata | reverse complement strand
AACATATAATTTATTCCAATGCTACGAATGATACACAAGAAGAAGATATATGTTTTCTTGACCATTTATTATCCACTATAATTACAAATCAAGTAAGTGGTTCAAAAGATATGAAGAAAGAATTATGCAGGATACTTTGGAATTATAGTGATCATCATTGTGAGCATTGCACAGTAGAAGATATGTGCTAAACATCTCTCAACAGTGAAGAATTCCCCGCGAAATTCTTTGATTCAAGAATGGAAAAATGATGGAGACAAGATAAGTGGCCCTTTATCACTACTTTGATAAATAAATTTATTAAAGAAAAACTATGGTCACTAGAAGACAGAAGATAGTGCAAGAAAACGTTGTGAGCCACCCACCAGTGGTTAGAAGTGATGGACCGCTAAAAAAATAAGGCCACCAAACACTATCCAACAAAAGGATAGTGGCAGACATCAGTGGAAAGAAAAGGTAATGGGGACACCTGTGATGATAAGATTCCTTATCACCAAAGAAGACCTCTATAAAAGGGAGGAAGATCAGGTGTTCAAGTATTCGAAAGCAGATCTCTCCAAACATCAGGTGTAATCTGTATACACCACTTGTATTCAAAAATATTAGGAAGTTTGCAAAGCTTGTAATAACGTGATTACTTATGGAGTCCTAAACTTCATCAGGTGAGTACCAAATGTATGTAAATATAGTTTGCAAGCATGTACTATTTCTATTTATGAATATTAAGATGAAGTTTGTTATGTTCAACAAAGCTTTCTTAGAAGGATTTCGTTAAGTTTCTCAGTATTCTTTGGCAGTACAAATAGAGATTTTAAAAGATTTTCAAAACATTATTTTTGAATGGATGTTAGCCATGCCAAAGTACCCTCTTTGATAGATGTTTAAGGGGAAAATGGCAGCTTTCTAACAAAAATTGTAGTACCTTGTGTGTGAGTTTATCTTCTAAAATTTCGTTCTAAGTAAGAACTTAATTCTAAAATGAGTTTGAATAGAAGTGAAAATAGAGACTCTGAATTCTGTGAGATAGCGTCTGTGGCAACACGACTAGTTCTCTAGAGTGAGAAATGCAACCTTAATTGAAAAGCCTTTTATGAAAGAAATTGTGGACCCAAATGATTTCAAAATATTTTAAATATTCATCTGATTCAGAAGATTGATTAAGTACATGCAAAGCAACTACTTATACATGTTGGAGGGAAAACCTAGTTATTTCCATTGATTACGGTAAGTTATTTACATGCTGTCATATTCTTATGATTTGATTACTATTGATATTTATGAAGACTTCACAAACAATCACATCTAATAATAATTGTCTTAAATTATATTTGAATGAAAAAGATATTTCGTTTGTACTAAGTATATTTGAAAAATCTGTAAATATACTTCATGTTTGATATAGATTATGCTTGTAAACACAATTTAGGATTTGATCCTATAGAAACCTATAAAGAGAGAAAAAAGATCAAAAATATCGTAACTGAATACGAAGATATATAAGAATTTCAGAAGGAATTAATTTTGGATATATGACTAAAGAAAACTAACCTAAAACCTTTAAAAAATTATCGAAATATAGAGAATATTTAGAACAAATTGAAAGGTTAAAGAAACATCGTATAAATAATAATTCTGACTAATTTAATTAATGAACCACGATGAAAGAAAAAATATTGAAAGATTTAGAAAAATTCAAGATAATACCAGTGAACTAAGATCTAGAGAAATTAGGATACTCCTTGGAGAACTTAGAAGAGAAAATATTACGAAAAAGTGGGATAAGTTCTCGAAAACTATAAGATATCACCAATTCGAACAACAACAATACTTGATTTGGTTACAAGAAAATATTGAACTAAGATTCCCATGATTAATTCTAAGAACCCTATGATCCAAACGGAAGAATTGTAAGATATAACTATGAACAACCTAATAACTAAAAGATACGGGACATATTTTACAATTATAGAAAGAAATGACAAAATAGTATTTTTAATAGAGACTATTTTATATTATTAAAACTCTTGTGAGAATCTGGCAGAATTCTAGCAAATCTATTCTAGTTTTGTAGCATGACTCTATAGTGTAAGTTAAACAATCCAACAAATCCGCTTCAATCATGCTATGCTGTCGGTCGACTAAAGTGAACATTTACTGACCAAAGATTCAATCCACTTTATCCCACCAAAAAATGTTTGACATAAAAAAGTTTCTTTGCAATATCCCCTCATGCCAACATGTCATTTCAAACTAATTTCACTCTTTTAATTTATACTAGCGAGATGCACATATAGTTGACTATATAATAGCGTATATATAAAAAAATTATTTGTGTTAAACTTTAATCACATCAAATTTAAGGATTAGGCACAAATAGGAACCCTAGAAAAGCAATCGAAAAGATCACCAAAACATTGCCACCCATACTTGGAGTGTTGATAACTTGTCCATTCAGGAATCTCAAATCCTCAAGCCATCTCCCAAAACACATTTTTTTAGCTCCTCAGCGTTGCATGTCTGCGTACAAAAAATGGGGTTAATCAAAGCTCCAAAAATGAGATTCCTGGACACAAGAAATGTATCACAACTAATAGACTCTTGAGAAGAAAATTATGTATCATCAGTCAAGGGAAATGGTCTTAAATACTTAATCCTTTCCTAGAATGGAGGTTACAAACCAGCCCATGAACAAATTTAACTTGTTAAAGCCGCCATAGATTTTCATCACCTAATAAGCTACTGATTATAATACATAAAAGATGTTTCCATAACAAATCAGTAAATAAGAAGATAAATATTTGCAATATCATCGTACTCTTGATAACAGCTTAGCTTATATTAGAATGTTTTATTTTCAAGATTTACATGCATTGATGATCATTCTTAGAGACAATCAAAAACCGAAGAAATCAAACAATGTATTCCCAATTACGTTTTCACTTGCTATGTCTTTTCACCAATCACTCTATCGGATCAACCGTAAATATACATTATTTTGAGTTTCAATAAAAGATTAAATTAGTTTCACAGCTTATGCATAATTAATGCCATGTTTAGTTCATATAGAAAAGCAATTGGATCTCGATGACAATGTAAACCATATCAAGAATGGAAGCAATATTCCACAAGTTACAGAAGTAACACAAACTCAATTATCGAAAAATGGCAAAACTTGAAACACCGAGAAATAGAGAATTATTATAAACATTCTCCAAACAAATCATATAAAACGTAGCTAAACAAAGGTCAAGTGAAAGGTTTCAAATTGATGGTTTCAACATAATAAAATGAGAATTCAAGAAAATGGTGTTTAAAAATGAATTCGTCATATCCCTACCTCTTTCCTCACATCATTCATAAGGGACATCATTTCTTCAAGAAAATCAGCAAATTCCTATACAGAGGATAAAAATAACATACTTTAGGAAAAAATAATCTCTCCAAAGTACACTAATAATTCAAATCTGGACATACTGAACAAACATCAACTTCGACTTCCTCGTCGTCAGGATCATATACTCTGAGCATTGTCCTCTAGCTTTGATCTGATAACATTGTTTTGAGCCAAATAACATTCAATCAGCAAAAAAGTTAAAACATATCTTTCTTAACCAACAATAATCAACAAACTGAAGAATAATTAATTCAAAAAAATAAAAAAAATGATTGAAAAATAAAATATCACCTGAATGGGCTTCTTGATTTTGTTGAAATTTCTTCTTAACCTCACCAAGCTGTGTAGGTTTGTTAGTCCATTTATCTAGATGCCATTGATGCATCAAAGTTAACAGGTAAAAGTTATAACTTAACACAGTCTCTGAACTATATATTGCCATTTAACCAAGATTTAAGAATTATAGACCATTATCATAAAATTTTCACACATCCGCCAACCAAACATCCCGCATAGCAAAAATTAAAACTAAAGGAGAATCAAGATTGTAAATTTTGAATTTTTGAGAATTAAAAGGTTTTTCTAAAAACGCTACCAAAATGTCTTCTATTAGAGAAAAATTGAAAATCGACTTCAGTTTAGATTAACAAAAAGTCAGGATAAGTGAACTATAATAACATAACGACCAAGAAATCAACAAAATGGAGAAAAGAACAGTATTCAAAAATCTAGTGAAAAAATGAAGTTTACCACAAATCAAATCCATTAGATTAGTGATTCCGATGGCTATGTATTTAGTTGGTATCCCTAGGTTTTGATAAATTGAATCTGTTATATTAATTACTTACATGTAGATTCTACAATTATAACCAACGTTTTTTTCTTTATACCACATCAATTTTTCTACTTCTTTTTCTAAACTCTTGCTTATGCATTAAAACTTGCTCAATTTTATCTATTTTCGAAACATCTCTCTAATTATTTAATTACAACCCACCGCAAATTTCTCTTTTAACATTAAACAATAACATAACAGATATTATCCACCGAGTGTTTGATACAAGCGTCAACCAATATAGTACCTCAGGAACTAATGCTAGTTCTAGTCCTCAACCATTAGCAGCAATCGGATGTCGATTCCTTTCCACAAGAACCAATGTCTCAAAATTGCATTATCTTGAATGTTTGTTTCATGACCATCCCCAATATGATTATTTGATTATTTCAGCTCGTCAAGTTTTCTCTTCAATTTGGAAACCTTTGCATAAATTCTGTGCACGTAACATAGATCGCTATAAAAGGTAAGAACGTTGACTTGAGTAAGCACAAGGTACCCTTTTTGTCCCTTACAAGTGCAAAACTTATGGACCTATCAATTGGTATTAATGTGGAGATTGTTGCTCTTTTTAGAACACATCCTCGCATTTGTTAGTCAAATTGGTTGCAGAGAAGATCAACAGTATTTCTCAACACACAAAAATAGACATTTATCTGATAACAAAACAAGAGTTACTAATTCCATGAGCAAGCAATATAAAGTAATTCCATTTAATACCATTTACAAAACTCATACAAATATATAATCTACTTCAAAAAGTTTCGATTAACTTTAATTAAATGGAGTAAAATGATATTTTATTTGTAAGTTTGACATCACGAAATTATTTGGTATTTTTGCTATTGATATAAATTCAATGAAATTTCATACCCTTTTATAAGCAAAGATTGGATTATGAACCGTGGGCCGCCCTGCTAATGGAAAAAATTGCCTTGTAAATATTTAATGACAATAGACTAAATATAGTACTTGCAACTCAAAAATTTCAATTTAACAAAAAAAATTAATTTTTCCCACAGATACAGTAATATCAAAAAAAGGTAATCTTATCCAATCCCAAAAATCCAATCATTTAATTAAAACTAAAATATTTCCACTAGTTACAATCAATTTAATAAAAGAACTCATTATTCCCTCTAAGAATAATCAAATTCTAATCAATACCACACTGCAATCATACATAGTACAATTAATTACTTAAAGATAAAAGAAAAATATATATAAACAAAATTCATCCCTTTGTGGGTCCACCCACATGATCACAACAACACTTTTTTCCGAACTTTCCATTTTTCCACCAAAACAAAGCAATACCCAGATCTCAAAATTCTCTGTGCAACTTTCTAATAATTGAACACAATTCCAAATTTACAATATGTGTAGACTTTGGAGTTGTGTTCAATTATTACTTTCGATCAATTAATTCTTCCGCGAAACATAAAAATTTTGGATGGATTATTTACGGGACGGAAAGAGGCTAATTATGGTTGGATGACATTTGGCAAGAAGTTGGAGAAATAGCATTATAAGGTTTCCGTTATGAATTTCGGATCACAAGATAATGACGATAATGAAATAAAAATGAAGAAAACAAGAACACAAGAAGTTTAGAGGAGGAGAATCCACTATAATCAATAGTTTTGTATTTACAATATCAAGAGTTCAATAATCAATTGAAATCTAGGCTTTTGGCCAGCAACATTCACTCAAGAAGATGCGATGGGCGTACATTATTTCCACTGTGATGCACTAATGGTGAGAGCCGTGGTAGCTCGAAATGGATTAAAACGTATGCAAGTAGATAACGGGAGTTCAGTCAATATCATATTCAGCTATGCTTATGATAAAATGGCAATAGACTATGAACTCACCCCTATGACTTCCACCTTATACGGGTTCATCGGAGATAGCATTGTTCTACGCGGAAAAAACATCATAGCTGTTGAAATGGGGACCACGCCTCTAATAGCACACCACTTCATGGAATTCTTGGTAGTTGACCGTTGGTCTGCGTACAATGGAGTTCTAGAGAGACCAGCCTTGAAGGAACTATAGACAGTCACCTCCATCCATCATCTATGTATGAAATTCCCCACTGAACGAGAAGTAGCCACCGTCCGAAGTGATCAGTTGGGCTCGATGGAGTGTTATCTCAATTCCTTGAGAAAGGCTGAGCCACGGGGAGTTAACATGGTGCTCCTAGATATTGAGATGTCTGAAGCCCCTGGAGAAGGGGAAGATATCGAAATGGCATAGGCTTTTGTAAATGATCGAACTGAAAAGGCACCCCTGAACGAACTAGTTCTTTACGTCATCGAATTCGAATCACAAGCCGCTCCAATGGAAGAACTGGGAAACTTCCCTTTAGACTACCAAGACGCTTCCAAAGTCCTGCAGGTAGGAAAGGATTTGGAAAAAAGAAGGAAGAAAGAATTGAAGGACTTCCTCTGCAAGAACTCAGACGTCTTTACATGGAAACACGAAGACATGATTGGAATAGACCTGAAGGTCAATTGCCATCATTTACAAATTCACCCAAGTCAGACCCCCGCACGGGCAAAAAAGATGAACCTTGAATGCGAAAAGGCATGAGGGCTTAAAGGAAGAAGTGGAAAAATTAATCAACAATAGCTTCATTAGGGAGGCCGCCTATCCAAAGTGGATATCCAATCCCGTTCTGGTGAAGAAGCACAATGGCAAGTGGAGAGTGTGCATTAACTTCTCCAATCTCAATCAAGCTTGCCCGAAGGACAGTTTTCCACTTCCTAGAATAGATCAATTGGTAGACTCGACAGCTGGACACGAGTTGTTGAGTTTCATGGATGCTTATTTAGGTTACAACCAAATCCCTATGAATTCGGGAAATGAGGACAATGCTTCCTTTCTCACGAATAGATGACTATATTATTACAAGGTGATGCCCTTTGGGTTAAAAAATACCAGAGCCACCTATCAAAGGCTAGTAAACAAGATGTTCGTTGATCAGCTAGGCAAAACTATGGAAGTCTACATCGACGATATGCTTTTTAAGAGCCTCCAAGCTAAGGAGCATGTGAGATACTTGGGCGAGGCCTTCCAGATTCTGAAGAGGTACTGGATGAGATTAAACCCTCTTAAATGTGCATTTGGTATAGTATCAGGTAAATTCCTAGGGTACATTGTAAATCAGAGAAGAATTGAGACGAATCTGGAGAAAATCAAGGCTTTGATTGAAATGAGGTCACCCCAGAAGTCGAAAGAAGTGCAACGGCTCACCGGCAGGGTTGCTGCACTCAACCGCTTCATATCCAAAGCTATTAAGAAGTGCATTCTTTTCTTTAAGGTTCTCAAAGAGGGAAAGAAGTTCCAATGGACGCCAGAGTATAAAGAGGCGTTTCAGGCACTGAAAAGTTACCTTGGTCGTGCTTCCCTCCTGTCTAAACCAAAGGTGGGCGAACTACTTCTGCTTTACTTGGCTGTGTCTGATGACGCCATCAGTTCGGTTCACATAAGGAGGAGGAGATGCATCAATTGCATATTTATTATATAAGTAAAACTCTGTTACCAGCAGAAGTGCGCTACCCAGACATGGAGAAACTCGCCCTCTCCTTAATCACTGCTTCTTGAAAGTTGAGACCTTATTTTCAGGCCCCCAACATCATGTGCTGAAAAATTTTCCCCTAAAGAAAGTCTTCTAGAAACCAGATGCTTTGGGGAGGTTGCTAAAATGGGCAGTGGAGCTTAGTGAGTTCGACATAGTGTATAAACCAAGGACTGCAGTTAAAGGCCAGGCCCTAACTAACTTCGTTGCTGAATTTGCCAAGGCCCCCGAGATTGAAATGAATATGGAACCAGTGGAGCCTTCCACCTGGAACATCTTTGTAGACGGATCGTCTGGAGAAGCTGGTTCGGGAGCGGGAATAGTCTTGGAGAATCCAGAGAGGCATAAGCTTAACTGTGCGGTAAGGCTCGAATTCAAAGCATCTAACAATGTAGTTGAGTACGAGGCGCTCCTAGCCGGCCTTCGTCTGGCTAAAGAATTGCAAGTAAAGAGGTTAGCTATCAACAGTGATTCATAGTTAGTGGTGAACCAAGTCAACAGCAATTTTGTGGCTATAGACAAGCACATGGTGGCATACCTGAAACTAGTCATGGAATTTCTCCCCTACTTGGAAAGGTTTGAACTGGTGCAAGCACCCCACTTGGAGAATTCTCACGCTGATGCTTTGTCAAAATTGGCTAGCAGTAGGAATTTCGAACTTCTTAAGATGGTTCCCATAGAACACCTGGCCGAGCTGTCCATCGCAAGAAAAGAAGAAGTGATGTGGACAAAAGACACCCATTTGTGGATGCAACCAATCATTGCTCTTCTTAAAGAACAAGCCGTATACCTCATTTTCCCAGTTGTCTGATGCCTCAATCCTTCGCTCTAGCTCCTCATTTTTCTTGCGAAGGCCTCAGACTAAATTCTCCACCGCCGTGCCAATACTTAAAACCTTGACCATGCAGGCATTATTGGTAGCTAAGAGGTCCTCCACCTCGCCGGAGATGATGTGATCTTGCCAATCCCCAGTCCAATACTTGTGGACTCGGGCGACAGAAGCGATCTCCGGAAGTAACATTTCCAAAACTGCTTCGAGGAGGTCATCCTCCTTACTCCATAGAAAGTTAGTTGATTTACCGCGAGATGGATCACTAGCAGATTTCTTCATCCTTTTTTCGAGTTGGCTCCTCAGTTGAGATAGCAGTGATAGGCACAACGACCCTTAGGACCTCTGAGGGAACTATAACAGTCATGTCGATTGGAACGACAGGAGGAGGCCTGGCCAGTGTGGCCGAAGAAGAAGAAGCCCCTGTAGGGCCGGATCGTTTCCTCTTAACAAAGGAGGCACCTTCCTCCGCTACGTTCTCTTTGGAGGCCTGTTGACTTTTGCTTATAGCATTCAACCACTCAGCCTGCTTCTTGTTAGCAGCTGAACTGGTCTTTAGAGTTTTCGCCTCAGCCACACTTCGATGAATCGTAGCAAAATTCGGCCTCAAAGGCCTCTTCTTCAAGAAGTCATCTGCAAGGATAGAAAACGCTAAGTATATTCAGGCAGGTATACTCAGATATGCACTAAACTGAATTGAAAAGTGGAGATCACCTTGGGTCGCCATCAGTCCTTTTAAAGTAAAGCTGGTATTGTTGCCAATCAGTTCGTTGAAGCTCCGCTCCTTGAAGGATTGTTGGTATATGTGACTAACGATGTCCCACTGCTCTTCGGAGATCTCACACCTCAGGAGGGAGCCTGTGAACAACTGAAATATTAAGATATAAGAAATCGCCATAGGTGAAATCAGTTAGGTAAGATTACTTACTACCTGTAGAGTAGGAAGTGGGGACGGTGATGGGTGCCATTAGGTCATTCTCCATGGTGTCCCATCTTCTGGAGACCCAGAACAAGGATTTTCGCCACTCCTTCATCGAAGTGGGTAGGCCGACTACGAGGGGGAGTGGGATCCCCACGGGGTTAAATAATACCACCCATTACTCTTCTCTCATTCGGCCACGCTCTTAGGAAAATAAAAAGAGTGGAACGCTAAAAGGCATATCTATCCCTAGGCTGGGCTGACGCTAGAGCATCCATAACCCAACCATCTGAGACTAGGAGTTGGGGTGGAATTGGGTTGGAGCCCGTCCGTAAGAGTGGAGAACTAACCTAAAAAATGGGTGAAAGTGAAGTCTAAGGCCAACCTTAAACGAATTCTTACTTATGACCACACAACATGGCCTTAGAAAGCAGGCCCTCTCATCCGATTCGGGTATGATTAGTTATATGTTGTCTGGTATCCTAAAGACACACCTACATTTTTCCAGATTTTCCGGGGTAGCTTTAGAATGACAGCTAGAAGTCCCTCATTTGATAGAGGTGTCTACGGGCGGAGCGGGCTATCTCCAGATATTCTCCCCCGACCTAATGGCTCAACCCATTTCGTCCGAAGAGAGAACTATTGGGTCCCTCTAGCCCGAACTCCCCACACCTTATCCCTCACTTGTAGACAAGTTCAAAGAACTTTCAGTGGCCATTTCGAATTTTGAAAAATAGTATTTTTAACTTAAAAGAGCTGGATAAGTTAAAAAGATTACCTAAGGTTTGTAGTTCAAAAGAAAGGGAGTCGTCGGAATTTTTGGAGAAGTCACCGAAGTTTCAGAATCTTGTGCCGGAAAATCAAAAGGAAGCAGAGAAGGCACAAAGTTGCAAATGGAGTTTCGCAAAAGTAAAGTGACAAAATGAGAGATTTGGGCCTTGTATAAGTGTCTCCAAATTTATCCCAACCGTTAGATCATCTCAAGTCACATCTGGGCCATCCAAATCTATGGTTCATCATCACCGTTGAAACCAAGAGTCATGTAAGCTAATGGCCCTGATGGAGCAGTGCACCTCACGTACTATCCTAAACGCATCGCCTTGAGCCTACGCAGTCGTCGTCGTGATTACCATTTATGGTCATGGATGCATACCTTGGAAGCAAGCAACGCCTCCAATGATTACCTTGGGAAGACGCGAAAGCTTTCAAATCAATAGCACGCAGCCGAAGGCTGTCCCATCAGTAGACACTTCGTCCTTCAGCAAGGACTTCGCTTCGCAACAACTTTTCTCAAAATTACCGACACTTATCACTTCGTCCTCCAGCCAGGACTTTATTTCTCAACAACTTTTCTCAGAGTTGCCGATACTTATCGCGTCCTCCAGCCAGGACTTCGTTTCGCAACAACTTTTCTCAAAGTTGTCGACACTTATTACTTTGTCCTCCAGCCAGGACTTCGCTTCACAACAACTTTTCTTAGAGTTGCCGACACTTATGACTTCGTCCTTCAGCTAGGACTTCGCTTCGCCACAACTTTTCTCAAAGTTGCGGACACTTATCATTTTGTCCTCCAGCCAGGATTTTGCTTCCTAACAACTTTTCTCAGAGTTACCGACATTTATCGTTTCGTCCTCCAGCCAGGACTTCACTTCGCAACAACTTTTTTCAAAGTTGTCGACACTTATCGCTTTGTCCTCCAACCAGGACTTCGCTTCGCAACAACTTTTCTCAGAGTTTCCAACACTTATCACTTCGTCCTTCAGCTAAGAATGTTTTGCGACAACTCCCAAAGTCACACTCAACGCTTCGTCTTTCCATCAGGACTTCGCTCATGCATACTTTCTCATCTCATCTACAACGTATACACCCCCCATAGAATAACACGATATAATTGCCTCTACAAAGTAAATATCCATACACAGATTTGATGGACTGTTGTTACGGGCCTTCTGAGGCCCTCCACCTCATCCATCCACCTCATCTGCCATGTGTTGGCCAAACTGATCTGATATACCACGTGACAGATGAACTCAATCAATGTGGACAAACTGATTCCATAACTCTGAATTGAAACACTATTGCCCTACCTCGTAGAAGAGCCGAACTCAACCGCCATTCACGACGGATGCAAAGGCCCGCACTCCGCATTCATTTACGCCTCACAATCTACCTTGCCACACCTCTACTAAGATCTTTTATGAGATCTATCCAAAGTCAATTCACTGACTGATTGATCGAACGTGTGGGAGGCTACAAACGGTCAACTCAGTTGCTATGTCAGAAATCATTTAATGCTCGCCAACCTATGGATTGACAGACCCATTTGAGATCTGAAGCCACGTGTCTTCCCATTCGATGGTTTTCCTCTTTTATTCTCTAGTATAAATACCCCCGCACAATGGTAAGGGGGGTTGGAATTTCGAATCTTGACTTTCTAGTCTTTAATTCTAAGAAATCTTTTGCTACATTTGCTCATATTCTCAACCACGTCCCGGCGATTGTTTATCGCAGGGCATCATTTTTCGGTTAACTGAAATACTGACTTGACCGTCTAGTGCTCATGGTTGCTTTCAGCCCATCGGAAAAGGCCACGAGTAACTAACGGTGTACTACCGCATGCAGGGAAGAGCTTACATGGAGCATCGTTCTATTGGCCACGTGTCGGAACCAGTTTTCGAAGTCAACATGGGTCATGATCTATAGCATGAAATTTTAAATTGAATAACGTTATGCAGTATCATTGGTGCATGCACAAGATTGCTTTCAAAAGTAGGTAATAACTTAAGCAAGTTGTTAAATGGCTTTGGAGTTTTATTATCCAACTTTGCCATATTTGCCTGGGCCATTTTTTGAGGGAAAAAAAATTAATATTGATTTTTTTTTTAAAATGTTTGACTAAAAAGTAGAAAAAGTTTAATGTTTACTCGTAAGATTATTTCATTAGGAGGATATATTGTTAAAAATAAGTTCGAAGAAAAATGAGTAACGCGAGAATGGGGATCAAAAGGGGCTCTGTGATGTGATGATGCAACTAAGTCACATATTTATATAGTTCGAGGACACAACTATACTAAATAAAGATGAAGAAGTCCAATCTTAATTTTTTCAAACCAAGAAAATTGAATGGCAAAGTTATATTAGTATATTGTGTGACATTTTTCTATTTGTTTACTCTTATACCCTGTTTGATCCACATTCTTTCAAAATTTATTTTCAACTATACATTTTTCAATAAAATTTTATTTTTCATCACATCCAAAATTTTTCTTTATTTTTTAACCACACATTTTCCATCACATAGGGATGACAATTCAAACTGTTAAAATCGAAAATCGCGGTTAACCAAACCGAATAGGGTAAAAAAACCGAACCGATGGTGCAATGGGGTGGTTATGGTTTTAATTTTAATGAACCGGTTCGAGATAGGGCGAGTATGGTATTTAGCGACGATGCCCCGCTCCGAACTGATTACCCGTTAAAATATTAATTAGGCAATTGGGCTTTTCATTATTTTTTCCCAAAATTAATTAGGCAATTTTGACAATTGGGCTTCCCCAAAATTCTGGCCCAATTAACATTACAGTAAACCCTTAACTCAGTAACTTAACTCTTACTCTACACTTTAAATTGAAAATTGGAAACCAAACTTACAAAACACTCGTCCACTCAACCAATGAACCAAATCAAATCCGCCGGCGCTCTGCTGTCTGTATCTCAGCTTCAAATTGTAGTAATCAGCAACGAAGTCTACATCTTGTAAGCACACTCCCTGAGTTGTTCTGCATCCATGGCTTCAAACTATCTTCCCTATACAATTCAACAAAATCCAAATACATTATACTTGATTGCATTTTCTTTATAATATTATTTAAATACTAGTTGTATGCCCGAACAATGTACGGGTTTTGGTATTTTTAAGGTAATGTTAGCGTATCAAAAGAATGATATTTAGCTCCATAATTTATACAAAATGAGGTGTCAAGTCTAAGCAAAGCAACATTTCGTTCCAATAGTCACAGTCGAACATGATTTCTCATAAATTACAGCAAAATTTTGGTTACAAAGTCTCATTTAGGTTGTCCTTCTTGTTGATACATATTCCTTTGATCTTCAGCCCATTTTTGTTACTTATCCTGTAGATACAAGCACATGTGATGTGTGACAATGACATAAAATTTTAGTCAAATCACATAAAAAAATTTCCACGCTTCAAGTATTTATTTTCTTGATCAAAATAGATGGTAATAAACATATACATAAGTAATCTAGTGACTGGTGTGACTATTGTCCATGGTATGCGGACACCAATGCCTGGTGTTCGCACTCCGTGAACATGATCCGCACACCGCGAAAATCAGTGTCCACGCTATGCGAACTTCTTTTTTTATTATTTTTTTGTCGACATTCAATGTCAACAATTATGGGAATTTTACTTTATTTTTTTCTACTTCGAAATTTTCTCCTCTCAATTAAAAAAAAAATTTCATACAGTACGGAATGCGGTGTTCGCGTTGTGTGGACATTAGTTTTATTTCTGATGCTTGTGATTTGATTTTTTTTTAATGATTACTATACTGAATAAATATTGGGGATAAGATCAATGGGAACATGGATATAGTCATATAGGTTATGCGAGTTAATAAATCAAAAAACTCATGTTTCTACTGAATCTCACATCACAATAGACTTAATATTTGATTTCAGAATGAGGTACAATAAGAGTAAGTGTTGAAACCTGTATTCGTTTTCGAGCTAATTCGTCTCCATATATCAACATTTGTGCTTTATGTTGTGCTTCTTGTTGATACAGATTCCTTTGATCTTCTGCTCATTTTTGTTGCTTTTCCTGTAGATACAAGCATACGTAATGTGTGACAATGACATAAAATTTTAGTCAAATCACATAAAAAAATTTCTCCGCTTCAAACATTTATTCTGTTTCATAAAAATATAATTGCATATAATTTAACATATTATTTTCTGGTATGAGTTGATTTATGTAATGATATACCTGGCCCTGAACTCTAAATGTGTAAATACATCGGTTTGATTTAAAGAGTTCCTTGTCGTACTTCACACCAAATGAAGTGAATGCAAAGTAGTTATTATTTCACGTGAAAGTTTCTTGAATTCCATACATGTAGATTCTTTAAAAATAAATAAATTATACAATTCGTTTGGTGAATTAGGCATAAAAAATTTTATTTTTTCATTACAACAATAAAAACCTTTCGTTTCTCTATAAAATTTGCGCGCACCACAATACTTACAATAGATGCATGTTGGTAACACATATGCGGTAGTTGGTATATTCAACAGGTTAAAATTTCCACGTAATTCATCATCAAAAACATTAATCGACTCTTCATTTGAAGTGGAAGCGTCAGAATAAGAATCTATTATAGATTCATGCACATAAGGAACACCAGAATTATTATTTTGAGATAACATAGGATCACTTATTCTTTTACGATGATCAATACGTACGGTTTGAACTCGATTCCTCATATCCACCTGCCTTCGATTTTTGTTGTTGGCAAATAAAATCATTATATGATTTACTTGTGCTTTTGAAAATATTTTGAAGATTAATAAAATTAGACTTTTTATTACCAGATGTTTCCAAAGAATCAATCAGGACAATAAATTTAGCGTTGATATGAATAACGTCGAAAATATTTTATTAGTCAAACCACTAAGAAATAATAATAATACTAATTTTACCACAATGTCAAAGGAAATTGTAAAAATTGAATGCAATAGTAATAAACATTAAAGTCGTTGCTTTAGATATTGATGAAATCAAATCGGAATGAAATTATGAGCATTTTTTTTATAATATTGATGAAATGAAATCGAATAAAATTATGAAAATATTTTTATATGCTAGGATCAACAAGTCAAGGCTAATTTAACAATATCAAATGAAAGTAAAATTTTTAGAAGAGAAGAAAATCTCACATTTTTATCGAAACAAAACGAAGCAGAGAAAATTCCAGATGGGAAGCAGTTAGACCTTGCAAAATGTTAACGAACGAAAATCAGATTGAAGTAAAAATGAAAAAATAAATAAACTATTGACAAACCAGTACAAAAGAGGTCAAGTGCAAAAGTTAATGTGACAAAAAATGAACAATGAATGAAGGCTATTTGAACTCCGCATCAACTCCGCACAGATGCGAAAATTATTATGATTTTTAGATAAAAAACTAAGAAAATAAAAAATTAAACGTCACGCGAACGGAGTTGAACTCCGCATTATGCGGAGTTACGCAAGGATGAACTCCGCACAGATGCGGAGTAAATCGACATTATGCGTAGTTGAACTCTGCATCAACTCCGCACGAAAATTATTATGATTTTTAGATAAAAAACCAAGAAAATAAAAAATTAAACGTCACGCGAACGGAGTTGAACTCCGCATTATGCGGAGTTATGCAAAGTTGAACTCCGCACAGATGCGGAGTAAATCGACATTATGCGTGGTTGAACTCCGCATCAACTCCATTCGCGTGACGTTTAATTTTTTATTTTCTTAGTTTTTTATCTAAAAATCATAATAATTTTATGTTGAAAAACATTAAAATCCATACATACCAAAAACTTAGAATTCTACAATAACAAACAAACATTTAGTAGATGCAAAATGAATTAATCATCTGTGTGAAAAAATGAATTAAACATATGTGTTCCACAATTCTAAATAATTATATTATACAGAAACAAAATACTTGTATCTAAATATATTCTAATGTAGCAGGAAGCGAATATTGTTATAGCAAGTTTAACTTATTATATAAGAACTTACAGTGACGTTGAGAAGAAACTCTCTGTGCTGGACGAGAATGCTGAGTTTCGTTTGGTTATTTGTAGAGTTCACACACGACAAATTCAAGCCGAAGACGACGAATAACAAACGATACATGTTGTGGAGAGAGTATACTATTTTACTGCACGATACAGATTTGGAAGCACGAAAGTGAATATGGCGATTTGTGTGAGAGTAAAAAAGTTTGGAATCAGAAAACTACTGAATATGACGATTTGTATATGTGATTGTGAATAAATTGCTTATTTTGATTGTGTTGCCTCACTCACAGAAGATAAATGTAGGAAGACATTTAAAATATCAATTGAAATTCAAATATCAATTTGTCAACAAATAACACAAATTCACTGTAGTAAAACAGAATAATAACATGGCAAGTGTGAAAACTCATGTGACAAAAATGAATAGTGAATCCAAGGATCCCTCTTTTAATAGAGGAGTGATATGATGCGTTGCTCGAAAAATGTAATTTTTAGTCTATTGTGCTTATTAGTTTATGCGTTCTTCAATTTCTCTATGTTCATAAGAAATAGAGTGTCGAATTATTAATTTGGTTACAGAATTAATGTGGCTTTTTACTGATGTTACTAATGAAATTCCAGAATTCAACATATATTTTGGGTTATATTGTTTGCGGGAGCTTGGTAATTTATCAATCAAACAGGAAAGAATTATTTTTTTATTTATACTTTCATTTTTCATATATATCTATCAAGCAATTTTTATTTTTATAGTTATTGTCATTTGCATTTCTCTATTTGGTAAGTACAAGGGATGGTTTCTTTATTTCTTTTTAGTGGGTCCAAATAAAGAATTTTGATTTTCTACAAATGAAGAATAGAAATTTATTTTCTGTAATAATGTCTAATAAACTCTTGTTTTACTGCTTTAAACAAGTATTTTTAATTTGTGCAGTTAATATTTCTTTTAGAAAAGTGATTGAAAATACTATAAATACATTCAAATTGATTTCATTTTCACCATAACCATGGCTGAAACCTCAATTGATGTGTTTTATTTTTCATGTAATCAGATGTCTTGCCATGGGTCGACGTCTTCTATTCTGACTCCTCTCGAGGACTTTAGAAGCTTTAATGTGTACTCGGGATTGGCTTTGAACCCTGATATTCATGGTAGGATTTATTATTTTATATTTGTTATTCGTGCATTTTCTTTTATTAGTAATTTTTTTTCTATTGTGTGTAGAAAATTCTGCTCCTTCATCATATTTCGGAGGTTGTTTAAGGTTTAGTGAGGAGGATATTGACGAAGATGTACATTTTTTATTTATTTATATCTTATGTTAAGACCATTTTGATTAGGTAGTATGGTTGTATTATTACTCTAATTATATTTCTTATTTACTATATAGGAATCAATTTTGAATATTGACTCTTGATCTATGCTAGTAAGAGTTGTAGGGAAGAATGAAGATTGATTTATGCCAGTAAGAGTCTTGACCTATGTTGGTAATATTGTTTGTTAAATTCGAATTTTACATTTGGAAGTTGGGATATTGTTTTCATTTTCATTTGAGATATTGTTTGCTAAAGTATTGTATTTTTGTTTTTATTGACTTTTCTTCATAATTTTTTTTTTTCAATTTGATGGATGGAGTTTGGACTTATATAAAATAAATTATTTTCGTAGTTATTAATCGAAACGAACCGAGATACAAACCGAGCCGAACCGAACCGAACCAACTTACGTGGTTATGGTATGGCTAAAAATTTGGTGATACGGTTATAATTTTGGTCGAACCGACCCCGAACCGAACCGTTGTCCTCCCTACCATCACATTACTATTTAAGATATATTATCTCCTTAGTATCAAACACCCCGTGACATTGAGAAGTCAAGTTTTTACTTGAGGTAACTCCTTTTAATTTTGTATACAGAAATTAAACTACGTGGTAACCACGCAAACTTGTGAAATTTCCCAAATAAAAAAGTGCAAAAAAATCTAAAATATCCAAACAAGTGCGCAAAAAGTTAAAGGTGACAGAGAATTTATTCATGCTACAGTGACAATGTGGAAAAATCCATTTATTCATGTCCATATTCAGACAATGGCACACCGTACACGGATACATCACAGTTCACGCATCGCACTGGACTCGGCAAACCAACCTCATTTCGACACTTTCCCCTCCTCCTCACCCTCTAATTATTGCATTCTTGAACAAGTTATTCTCATGCTCTGTTTCTTGAGTAGGCAGGTCGTAGAGGCACACCCACCCTTTTGAATCTTACAATGGGACTGGGAAATTTGATGTATTTTTGGGTTGTGGCAGCAAATTTGCTTGTGTTTTGTGGATCTTTGGCAAATGGTAAAGACAGCAGTGTTTGGGCAGTAGGGGACCCGGGCATGAAAAAGGGTGGGCTGAGAGTTGCCTTTGAAGCTTGGAATTTCTGCAATGAAGTGGGCGAAGAAGCCCCTGGAATGGGTAGCCCACGAGCTGCTGATTGCTTTGATCTTTCAATTGAAAATGGTGACAAATATTCTTGTTTTTTGAACTTAAAAGCATATTTTATTACATGTGTATTGGTTGTCCTATCTGTTTTCATTTTGTCCTGGTTTGATTTCCAGACCATTCTCTGATTCACAAAGTGACTGAGGGGGATAACAAACTTGGCATTGGGAAGCCATTCCCGGGTTTGAATCCAAAAGCACTGAACGATCCAGACCTGTATGCAGCGGAGAAGGAAATATATTTGGGTTCATTGTGTCAAGTTTCAGACACACCAAAACCATGGCAATTTTGGATGGTCATGTTGAAAAATGGAAATTATGACACTAAATCTGGTCTTTGTCCTGAAAATGGGAAAAAAGTACCACCATTTAATCCAGGAAGATTTCCATGTTTTGGAAGTGGATGTATGAATCAGCCTGTCTTTTACCATCAGCCCACAAGTTTAGACGGAAATGGCATAATGAAAGGAGGTTTTAATGGTACTTATGAATTGGATTCAAATTCTGATGGTGGAAATTCTTACTTTGAGGTTGTCTGGGAGAAAAAAATTGGTTCTGGGAGTTGGGTTTTTGCTCATAAACTCAGGACCTCCAAAAAGTATCCATGGCTTATGTTGTACCTAAGAGCTGATGCAACCGAGGGATACTCCGGTGGCTACCATTATGACACTAGAGGAATGCTCAAAACTGTAAGTATTAGAAATAATAATGTCAAATATAATGAATGCTAACTTTCAGTTTGTTATGTTGTCAAATTTTTTTGGAAAAAATTAATTGTACCCAAAATTTTACCAAATCTTTTACACAATTGAGCGCCCCCCCCAATAGGGGCCGTCATGTGTCAATTGTGTAAAAGATTTGGTAAAACTTTGGGTACATGTAGCATGGCCCAATTTTTTTACCTTGCATAATATCCATTTCGAGGTCGACTTTGCAGATATGGCAATTCACTAATAAACTGTTATTTTTGTATTCAAAGCTTGAATTTAAATTTCAAGTTGTAATCATATTTAAGTCTGCATTTAGTAGTGGTCAATGACGAGAACTTTAATTCATTGGGTTTCAACTAGGACAGGACTTAGCTCTCGAAATCAAACTCAATTTTTGACTTTCTTTTAATAAAATAATTTTTCACGTGAATTTATAACTTATTTTATTAAATTTTAATAATACATTCTTCAAAAAAAAATTAATTTGTATGATTGTGTCACTCATAGAAGAATCAAAAATCAAATAAGGGTCTAATGCGAAGAGACATTGAAACTGTAATATGTCACCAAACATAGAAAACCAGATTAGCCCACACGGAATGAATATTTTTGGAAGAAAACATAGCTAGGTGCTGGATTTCTGTTGGACTTCTGTCACTATACTCATTCGAGTCACCCGTGATGAGATTGATGTTCATGATTAAACTGTCCCGGCATTCGTAATAATTTGCAAGCTGAAGTCAAAATTTGCCAGCTGTCTTCTTATTATTGTTACTACTTACGTATTTTTTACTTAACAAAGAAGTATAATGTCTACAAATATTTTTGGTAAAATGCTGTCATAATGTCATTATTACAACAATTGTAGTTGCATTCCAGCTTCCAGAGTCTCCTAATTTCAAGGTCAGATTGACTTTAGACATCAAACAAGGGGGTGGCCCTAGGAGCCAGTTTTACTTGCTTGACATCGGCAGCTGCTGGAAGAACAATGGTGCGCCCTGTGATGGAGACGTGCTCACTGATGTAACCAGATACAGTCAGATGATTATCAACCCAGAAACGCAGGCTTCGTGCAGCCCAACAAGTATCGGCAACTGCCCACCTTATCACATCACCCCGAATAACAGGAAAATTCACAGAAATGATACTGCCAACTTCCCTTATGGAGCCTATCACTATTACTGCTCTCCGGGAAATGCCCAGCAGCATTTGGAGCAACTAAACAGCACTTGTGATCCTTACAGTAATCCGCATGCTCAAGAATTGGTTCAGTTGTTACCTCATCCAATATGGGAAGAGTACGGCTATCCGACTAAACAAGGAGATGGTTGGATTGGAGATAAAAGAACTTGGGAGCTCGATGTGGGTGGACTTGCCAGCAGACTTTACTTCTATCAGGTATATAATTTTAAATTTTTTTACAAATTCACAAAGCTAACTGTACATAGTGTGCTGACTTCTTTCTGTTGCAGGATCCAGGTACCACTCCTGCTAGAAGAGTATGGACATCTCTTGACGTGGGAACGGAAATTTTTGTGAGTACAAAAGATGAAGTGGCGGAATGGAGTCTAACTGATTTTAACGTCATTCTTACTTAGCTAAAAGTATGACAACCAAGCAAAGAGTAGCTCGAACTTGAAGCGATAGTTCCTTAATGCCAGCATCATTATTGAAAGTGATCAGCTTCTGGTTCTTTTCCTCTCAGCATATTAATATACATTATTGTAAGCAATTAACAATTTCAATTGCCAATTTTTAATGTTTAAAGGTTATTTATTTTAAAGCAATGCAGATGCTTATTGACAATAAATTTGACTAAATTAAGTATTCTGCCATGTTGCTAGTTTAACAAAGTTATGCAGCACTTAATCCAATGTCTGCAAAGAAAAACTGCACATCATGGTCAATTTCGATTTTCACCCTAAATTATACAAACGATACGGAAAGTTTGATATGTAGAACTTGCTAGTTCTATGGAAAAGATTTTAGATTTGTTTTTAGTAAAGCTATCATACTATTATTTGAAATAGAAATTTGTTTGCTTCCCTTGGTTTCAATTTAAGCCACCTTCATGTAATTAGGTAATTAATTACCACCTTCCATAGAAATATACCTATTTTTAGAGAATTGTTCTAAACCATAAATAAAGCTCAAATGTCGATAAGCCATTTATTATCAAACATTTCCATCGGCATGGAGAGAATGAGCACCTATATAATCTCTCCCAACAACCTTAATTCTTTCATCCTCTTGCAACCTAGTCCTGGCAATAGAATAGAAGTTGTCAGGGAAAATAGAAGGGGGCAGGAGGAAATTAAATATATATGTAATAATGGTTGGAAAAGTAGCGGTCTCCGTTGTATCCTTGATTCTTGTTGTTGGCGTTGTCATTGGCGTGGTGGCAGTTGTGCATCGCAATGACTCATACGACAATTATCAACATGATATGTCATCCTCAATGAAGGCTGTTACAACCATTTGTGCTCCTACATCATACAAGGATGCCTGCGTTAGGAGTCTCGAATCCGTTGCAAATAATAGAACTGCCACCCCAAAGGACTACGTCATGGCCGCAATTCAGGCCACTCTTAACGAGGTGAAGAAATCATATGAGGTCACCGGCAAGACTGTTGTTAACAAGGATGATGATCCTTACAATCACATGGCAGTCGAAGACTGTAAGGACTTGTTAGATGATGCTATTGATACACTTCAGGCATCGTATTCGTCAGTAGGTGACAGCGATATGCATACTCTCCAAGATCGTGCAAATGAACTTCGGAGTTGGATGACTGCTGTTTATGCCCTTCAGTCGTCATGCTTGGATCAAATTGAGAAGCCTGAGTACAAATCTGCTATTGAGAATGGCATGGTAAATGCTACTCAGCTAACCCACAATGCCATAAACATAATTGCTGAGCTTTCTGAAGTCCTAAAGGCGTTCAATGTGCCAGTTAACTTGCAGCCTAACCGTCGTCTCATGGAAATGGGCGAGATTGACGAAGATGGCTACCCAACTTGGTTCCGGGCTGCAGACCGTAAGCTGCTGGTAGCACACAAGAGAGGCCATCATGTCAAACCTAATGTCGTTGTCGCCAAGGATGGTAGTGGCCACTTCAAGACAGTTGCATCTGCTATTGCAGCATACCCCAAGAACTTCAAAGGCAGATACACCATCTATATCAAAGCCGGTATCTATACAGAGTTCATCACCATTGACAAGAAGAAACCCAATGTTTTCATTTATGGTGATGGACCAGGGAAAACCATTATCACAGGCAAGAGAAACTATGGAATCATGAAGATTGGCACAATGAATACTGCAACATTCTGTAAGTCTCAATATACATCCACCTTCTTTTTCATTTTTTTTTCCTGACAATCAGTGATAACGAAAAGCGATTATATGTAGCTGCCGTTGGACAAGGATTCATTGCTAGGGGACTAACATTCCGCAACGAAGCTGGTCCAGATGGCCACCAAGCTGTGGCTCTTCGTGTCCAATCTGATATGTCAGCTATATTCGATTGCAGCATTGAGGGCTATCAAGATACATTGTACTATCACGCATTCCGTCAATTTTACAGGAACTGTGTCATTTCTGGTACAGTGGACTTCATCTTTGGCATGGGAGATGCAGTTATTCAAAACAGTTTGATCATAGTGAGGAAGCCAAATGCCAATCAACAAAACACCATTACTGCAGATGGAAGAGAAGTCGCAAGGGGTAGCAATGGGTTGGTCCTTCAGAACTGCAGGATTGTTCCAGAAAAGGCACTCTTCCCATTGAGATTTAAAATTCCTACCTACCTTGGCCGCCCATGGAAGGCAAATGCTCTTACCGTTGTCATGCAAAGTGAGTTGGGTGATTTAATCCAGCCAGAGGGCTGGATGAAATGGGCCGGTGAGAACTTCCACCAAACTTGCGAGTTTTATGAGTTTGCAAATCGTGGCCCTGGATCCATCACCAATAGAAGAAGTAAAGAATTCAAACGTTTCAGAGTTCTCAATGCACGCGATGCAACAAAATACACTCCCGGCCAATTCCTTTCTGGTTTCCAATGGTTGAAGCACACACGTGTACCTTTCCAACTTGGGTTGTGAACATAAAACACATTAATGTAGGAAAGTCGTGAATTTAGGATCAAATTGTACCTTCAAAATTCTTCTTGGTTTATCATTTTTCATTCAATTATAATATGCTAGCCATTTCTGGCTTAGCAATTCTTATATATCATCAAATGTATGGTATCAACTGAATATGTATTCAGTAACTAACAATTAATAAATGAAATTTTCAAATTGATGTTTCGACCCACTTCACACCTAGCGAAAGTGAATAGGCGTTCTAAGCGGAATTTAAATTTATTAATAATTATCTACAACATGTTACAAATTGTCTAGTCTAGATGTATAGAAAGTCAAGTTTCTAGCACAACAATCATTAAACTAAGCTAGTAAATGTGTGAAGAAATAAAGAATACATATAACTGTTTATGAAGGTAAAATCCTTGAAGAACTTTTCAAGAGATAAAAAACCTCCAAGCACCCGTGCCACCAAATGATTCACTATGAAAAGATTGAACTTAAACTTTTATAGATTTTGACCTCCAATCCGTAATTACACAAAGAACTCCTCAGTTGTGCACTCGAGTATCTGTTTCCGTGTGGATCTCGAAGAATAAACTTGTTCTTCCTTAATCGAAACTCCAGTCTCACCTCTAATATCTATTAGAAATCTAAAGCTATATGATATATGATTTTGAGGCGTTTTTGTTTTTGGACGTTGTGGACATTAAAAAATAAATAAAATAATAAATAATGGATTGTGTCAATTTAAATAACTAGTCCAATTAAGTTTATTAAATTAAATCCTACTAAGGCCCATCCCATTATTTTAAAATTCACAGTTATTCAAATATACTCAATTTAATTGAATTAATTGAATGATTATCAAAATTGGTCACAATATTTCACCTATAAATAGGACCAGAGGTCCATTACAAAAAAAAAAAAAAAAAAAAAAAAAAAAAAAAAAAAAAAAAAAAAAAAAATAAAAAAAA
>CAIGRB010072536.1:0-17265 GCA_903798255.1 Fraxinus quadrangulata | reverse complement strand
GAAAGTAATATCCAACTTTCTCGGTGAACCGAGAAGTTTTTGTCTAAAACCAAACTGTCTCGCAAACCTATGAGGATTATATACCTCAAGAATGAAAGGGGAGTTTCCTCGATAACAAGAAACAAATCCAGATCGAATACTCATCATAAATTCTGAGGTATCTACTGACCTTGGTTGGTTATCCACTCGTATGTCGAGATGGGACGATGAGGGAAATGGATTCCAACAAAAGTCATTGACATCCATCATTCCGCAAATAAGGTCCCGACAATCAACTTTTCTCCCAATATTGAAAAGCATTTAGGGTGCCACATATCTTCGGATTATAGGACGAGTGTAACCCTTGTCCATATGAACATAAATACCTCGGACAAAATAAGTAGCATCCCAAGCATAAAGAAAATGTTTAGGGAATGAATGTGAAATCGAGCCAAGGTGCGAGTTTGACTGATGATTCGATGTCCGTATAAGTCCTCTATTGCTCACTAATATTGGAGGAATTAGGCTATAAGTGTACACACTTTTCATTTTAGAAGACACTTTAAAAGTCTCAACTCTCATACACTTGTCCCCAGATGGAAGAACAAAACGACAAACCCACAAAGAGAGATAAGCTCATATTTCTAATTCTTCTATAGACAAAGATCAAGCAAATCACTCCAATGACTCTGGGACTACGGGAAATGTCTCTCGGTTTGTCTACGACCACGGGTCTCCGTATTTCATTTGAAGCTCTTTGATGGTGCCCCTTGAATGAATTTAGACTCATAGCATTTTTATAATTTCTGTGTTGTCAAGGTTTCTAGACACAACCGTTCTCGCGAAACCAAAAATTAATACATTCTTCGTAACTAACACAATCAGATTCATTCGCATTCGCAATCAGTGCGAAAATATTGAAGAGGTATATATATGACTTGGAATTTTGATCTAATGACTCTTAAAGGCTTGAAACTACTTTCTCATAGTAATGACTCCAGATCGAAAGTCCACTTATCTCGCGAGTGTCCCAAAGAGAAATGTGAATTTCACCATAGGCGGTCATAAAAGTGTTGGTCTCTGGACACCAAACCTGACAAAGAACTTTGTAGATAGAATTTGGGCGATGATAATCCTTCGTAGTAGAGCTTTTTGCATAAGCTAACTGGTGAAGATTTCTCTTGAGCAGAAGTTTCTGAACCCCAAGAAGACCATTCTGCCAAATTCAAAAAAAATAAAAATAAAAAAAATAAATTTGTTTCTTGATTTCTATGCAGAACCCAGAAAACAATTGTTTCTTGGTTTCTAGCAGAAACCAAGAAACGTCTTTCTTGGTTTTTGCATGAAATTAAGAAACAACAATTGTTTCTTGGTTTCTGTAAAGAAACTATAAAATAACTAGTCCAATTAAGTTTATTAAATTAAATCTTAATAAGGCCCATGAAATTTTAAAGGCCTATCCCATTATTTCAAAATCCACAGTTATTCAATTATAATAAATTAAATTGAATAATTATCAAAATTGGTCACAAAATTTCACCTATAAATAGGACCAAAGGTCCATTATAAAAAAATTTGTAATTAATCAAAGGATTTTGTAATTTTGCAATTACAAGAAGATTCATATCCATTTGTATTTATTAAAAATACAATTTGTAACAATTTCTGTATTTTAATACGCGAAATCCGTCGTACAGACGTGAAAGAGAATTTTGATAACAATCGATTCTTTTCTGTCAACACCCAATAGAAATACAAGTGCTTATGTTGTTTATTAATTATATTTCACAATTCTATGTGGTTTATGAGTGTTTCGAGTTTAAAATAAGAAAAATAGGATTTTTCCAACTAGATGGGCGTTTGAGCACTTCTGGATGTTCATTGAATAGACAAGTTTTGGAAAAGTTTTTCGAGCATCTTTTAGACGTTCATCGAGCACACATGTTCTACAAATTGTGCTTGAGCACCTTCGTTGGTAGTGCTTGAGTGGCAGACAAGCTGTACATTATTCCACTTTCTTGATTTTTGATGACATGCTCTAAACAAAACCTCAATTACAATTAATTTAATGATTTTGGATTTGCCAATACTTAAACCTAACAAACTCTCATTTTGGTATTTCATGACAAAATCATTTACAAATACTACGAAAATTCAAATTCTAATCACTCACCAAGTTAGAATTTGACCAACCCAAAAATTCTCTCAATCACATTCCATCTCAAATGCCTTTTTATGCATGTTTCCAGAAACACAACATCTCAAACAACACCATGTGAAATGCAAGAGAAAACTACAAGTATGAAATGAACAAGTCAAAAAATAGTTAAATAATGCAAGTATAGTTATGTAATAACAAGAAACACATGCAAAGTATAGCTCAAAATAATAGAATTCCACACAGCTCACTCTACGCTCATATACAATACAAAATATAATAGACCCATGCATGTAATGTGCCACTAATACTTTGTGAGCATGAGTTAAGACCTTAGTTTTTTGAGAAAGGATGTGCAACAAGAAATAAGTGGTGTGAATGAATATTTTTCTAAAACAATCAAAGTCAAACCCATGCTACTAGGACTTATTCAAAGAAGATAGCTCAAAATAATTTTCATGTATTTTTTGTCCTCCTATCTATGAGCATATTTTGAAGTTCATGAGCACAAATATGTATAGTTTTAGTTTTCTTTATTTTAGACATGCATTTTTCTTTCAAAAGATATTCTCCTTTTTTCTTTTCTTTGATTTTTTTTTCCGACATTGAGGAATATACAAGGGCTAAGATCAGCTAGTTAAAAGTCAATCCACATTTAAGGTCACTCCACCTCACCTATGACCGCTATCCAGAATCTCACACACACGATTAAGACTCACTCACAAAGAATTAGTGTGTATAGTGAGAAAGGGTATGAAGTAAACTATACCAAGTACTCCAAGTATGTTCTAGAACAGGTTAATGTGATATTTTGTCATTTTTATTCAAGTTAACTTACACAATTCACAAGATTCAATGGTTCCATTTCATAGTGCTAGACAGCCAAAAATCTTTCTATTTTACAATTTCATTCTTTTTATGTTTTTAATCAACATAAGGAAACAATAAAAATGAATCAACAAAAAATAAGATAAACAAATTAAGATGCATGCATGAGGAAGTTAAGGGCGTGAAACCTTTCTTTTTAACCCAAATCTTGTTAGAAGAAGATATTATCTTTGGAATATGACATTTCGGTCAAGAGATTGACTTGTTTAGTTAAGAGTTTAACCTGAACAATGAAGTTTTCTTTTTCCTTCCTAACCAAGAGTTTACGACATCTTGGTCTTGTGTGACCCAACTCTCCAAAATTGAAACACATAAGAATAAACCTAGAAGCAATACTAGGTTTCAAGTCTAGAATTCTAGGTTGAATAATCATATGTTACAAAGATGATTTCTATCATTGGGTATCTTTTTTTTTTCCTTAGGTTTACTACTTATATAATCTTAGTCTTATTAGAGGCTGGTACAAAAATGATTTTAAAAGAGGTAGTGACATGAGAACCGATTTTTATTATAAGCCCAAACCTCCCCTATTTTGTACAGATTTCTTTAGTCCTAACATGTTGTTAAGTTTCTTAGACTTAGTAGAGAAAATAAAAAGTTGTGCATTAGATTTATGAAGTTCGCAACCATATTCTCTAAGATGTCTTTTTTAACCTCTAGCTCCTTCGCACAAGTTGACTCCTCAAGTTTAGCAAAAAGTTTTTCCTTCTCTAACTTAAGAACAAGCAATTTTTTAAAGCCAAACCTATTTAGCTTCTTGAAATTAAGACTCTTCTCAAATAATTTATCATAAGCTTATTGGAGATTTTCTTCGTCGTCAGACTCTTCTTACGAAGATTTTGTATGCTCTAAGTTCTCAATCCTACCCTCACTCTTCTCACTTTCACATTCCACAATTAAGTCATGTAGTGCTGACTAACCTTAGAGGTGGAAGTCTCATTTTGATTTTCGGAACTAGACTCATCTTTTGTGAGAGTAACATTCATTGCCTTTTCTTGGACACTCGGTTCTAATGTGCCTAACCCCTTGACACTCATGATATCTAACATTTTGAGACTTTTTCTTGGTATCCCTAGTGTATTTCTTCTCTCTTTATATTTCTTGTATTTTACTAGGACTGCCCTTGAACTTCTTATGAGGTTTCTTATAGTTCCTAAAGAACTTTTACAATTTCTTAGCAAAATATATCACCTCTTCATTTGCTATAATCTAGTCACCGGTCTCATGATTAGTCTCTTACTTGATAGTGTTGAGGGCTATAGACTTATTCCTTAGATTGAGGTAGGATAAGTTTAGAGAGAACCTACAATTTCTTCTATTTTAACCAGATCTAAGTTTTTTGCTTTTCTCAATAACTGTGACCTTTAGTTTTTGAACCTCTCAGGTACGAACCTTAGAACCTTTCTAACTATCCTAGTCTCGGGATTCATTCACCTGGGTTGAAAATGGAGTTAACTATATCATATAGTTTGACATAGAACTCATCAAAGTATTCATCGTCCTTGATTTTAATCTCCTCCAACCTAGTGGTCAACATTTTAAACGTTCACCTAATGTTTGATTCCAAGAATGTCTCAAGCTTCTTTTGAATTATCACACATTGACAAACGTTTGAACTTATTGGGTGAGATTGCTATAAAGAAGGACCAGATATAGTATCAGAACTAAATCCTAATAGTGAACATTGGGATGCATTTATTCGAATTTTGAGGTATTTGAGATATATTAGATATTGGGAGATATATTATACAAAATTCCTTGGTTTACTTTAAAGCTAGTTCAGAAAACATCGATGGGGATAGGACTAAAGCTTATTAGAAATTATATCACCTATAATTGAAATCCAACCTTGCGATTGGAGATCCCATAAACAAGGCTCAATGTAACAACAAAATTATTGGAGTAGTTTGTAGGGAAACTACATTAGATTTATTTCAAGTCCCTCCTTATGATTTAGCAGTAGTGTCACACTTCCTTAATGTAGACAACCATACACACGTGTATCTAAAAATAGAAATTGACTACTGGACCTAGACGTGTGCAAATTTTTTTTTGTTGAAATAGTAACATGGGATAATCACCCTCGAAATTAAATCCATGCCTATTTATATGATCACTTGTGATGTTCGTATAATATATCAAGATAAAAGACTGTATAATCCTGTTCAAACCTGTTCGCTTTAAGGTTATAAAAGTATCATCATACCATTTTGCAAGTCATATATACGCAACATAGGTTTCCAAGATATAGTAAAATGACTGTAAGACCAAAATAAATAAATCCCCAAAATAACCCAGCAGGTCACATCATCCATGTACAGATAAATCTTTGAATCCCGTTAAAGCTCACAGCCTACCATAATATCTATGGAGCTTCGAGCTCACTAAACTTACCTACAATGCAAGAACTATATAAGTTAATGCTTAATATATAAAAATCATGCATGCCATGATTATTAAAGTGTCCACTCCATTTCCTTTAAATACATTATGCTAAGGATACTTCATATTCAAATATTCAGCAAAGTAAGCTTGAAATAATTTCATTTGAAAATATTTCTTTTCATTGAGACCCTTGACCCACCTACAAGGTACTGGATATAACTATATGCAATATCAATCTCAATAATGAAATGGCCAATACGATATCTACACAATCGAGTTGACCACCCCCCGTTACCACTAGAGGTACATCCCTTAACTGTCCTTATGATCACCTAAGAAGTATCATCCACGATACCAATAATCATAATATCATAAAGGCATAATCAATTGATCCATCCTCCCGTGATCACCAAGGATACATTCCTTATCCTCCTTTGTGATCGTCCGAAAAATCTCACTTGCAATGTTAACAAATATCTTATAAGCATGCCTCGCATGCCTCAATACCTCAGTAATGGTCAATAAAATATTTTATAATGTAAATTCATTTTTTAATCATAGAACGTATATCGTACATGCATGTGTAAATGCTCATGAATAACATACTCCATCAAAATCGATGCAAACATGTTCTTAAAACACATACTTAATCATCATAACCAACATAGGATATACAATAAATTCATTATAAAAGTTATATAAAAAATCACGACAATGATAAATAAAAAATATTTTAATGGATGCCCTGTTCTTGCATCGTAGTTGTAAATTGATTTTTACTTACCTTTTGCATTCTCGTATGCATATACGAGGTGTAAGTCAAGCCTCTTTTCCACTTAAAGTCGGCAAAATACCTATATTATCATCTAATATCAAACATGACCTTCAATTTGATAATCTTAACTCAAATAAAATCCCGATGCTATGAGACCATAAATACAAAGATAATCTAGATAATTTTAGCACTTCAAGTAATTGATCATTTGAAAATTCGAAAGTGCACGAGATCCTGATCAACTAATATAATGATGAATAAAGTGTTGATCCACGAGAACTATGTGTTTGAAATTAAGTGTAACTTTAACGAATAATAAATAAAATTTGTGATTTTTTCTATACAAATACCTAAATTATCAATTAAACTAATGAAAGTAAGTAAATGTGTTTTTCAAATATGTGAGATAAATTGTTAAGATGTCGAATCCCTCTTATTATTCCATTTTTAGTGTAACAATTAAAGTGACAATTTGAAATCATTCATATTGGTCAATGTTTATAATTTAATTGAAAGTCTCTCTCAATTACAATCAAATTTATTCTCCTTATTACCCCTTCTATCTTTCAATGGAAATGCAAACATCATAAATGCATTGACAAGTGCTAAAACACCTATTGAAACCATATAAACCATTGAGGTATATCTCTATCTTCTATCGAACCTTATAATATTTATTTTATTGTGATTAAATCGTATTGTGTCTCTCGATAATAATAAAATTCACTAACAATTCAATTTGTGATTAAGCAATTGAACATAATGATAATAAAAATCCACAAATCAAATCAAATTAAAGTCAAAATAATTAATTAAAAATTAAAAATATCATAAAAATGGTTCATCTTATCCTAACAATGTATAAAACTAGCATAACAAATCGAAATTATAAGAAATCATATTTAAGTGAAAAGATATAATCCGAATTTTTGATAAATTGAGAGGTGAAGATGAATCTTGAAATCTTGAATCTCTTCAATGGTTTCTTGATGAATCTCCACTTGCGCTTTCTCTTCTTTGCTCCAAAATCAAGTTTGAATCTTTATTTAATTGAATTCTTGTAACTCCCCGTTTAATTCTCTCACAAAAACTATGAAGTTTCCTTATTTGATAATAATAATTGATGAATAGTGGAGTATGAAATGTATATGATCTCTCTAATATGAATTATACTATTAGATATTTGTAACAGTAGAAATTTGGCTGAAAATCACGTTTAAATTGGTTCCAAAAGAGTTCCAGTTTACTAAGGAAAGTTGTTTTCACGAGCGGATTTTTTTGTCTCTTCACAATAGTCAGTATTTTGGTCATAACATTTTTTTCCGATATCCGATTGAGACAATTCAATTGTGTTGGAATGATAACTCAAATGGGTACAACTTTGCTAAAATAGAATTTTACAATTCTGAAGTTTACTATGCCAAAAATGGGTCTCAAAATTCGACTAAAAATTTGGAATATAATTTGCGTGATTAGAAATTGATTTTAATATTTTGATCATATTTCATTTCTTTTGAGTTCTAATTCCATCCACTTATCTCATAGCAATCTTCAAATCATTGTCTTGTGGTCCAAATCAACTATTGATATTTGACATTTGGTCCTCAAACTTTAGACTTTGCCCTTTTTTCCTCGATTTTTCTTCCAATTCCTCGTTCAACCATTGAGTCTTTACTTATATAACATAAAATACAACAATTTAGGATATAATTTTTTAAAAGAACTACCAAATATCGATTTTCAGACCCCTGAATAAGTGTATAAAATACACTCATTAGATAATTTGATTCTTCATCGTTGTAGTAAATAAGTGAGAAAATAGAATTTCTTTCTTCGTCTTTACACAAAAAAACAGGAGGAAGTTGTCCATTCACTAAAAAAAATCCTTTTGTAGTAATTGTTTATTAAGAAAAAATGATAAACTTAATAAAAAAGCAGAAAAAAATAATAGTAACTTGGTCTTGGACATCTACCATTATACCTACAATGATCGGCCATACGATTGCTATTCATAATGGTAAGGAACATTTGCCTATTCAAATCAAATTTCTAAATTTTAGAGGTAATTAGAGATCATGTGAAGATGAAAATATAATGAAATTTGAAAATGGACAGAATTTGCTATTGAGTTCCTATCATTGTCCGATTAGATTTCTAACCTTTTCTCGCACCCCTAACCATAGTCATTCATTCACGAACTTTTAAAACAATTATTTAACATTATATGATTGTAACAATGACCTAAAATATCCACAAGTGAAGGGTTTACAGCTTCAAAGTTAGTCCTCTTTTCAGAACACCGAATAAGGAATTTCACTGTACCCGTTTTGAGTTTCACTTGAACTAACATCCCATAACTTAGTTTCTAACCCATCAAAAATTATTCATATACTTACTCTTATATAAAAATATTCATATTGTTAAATAAAACTCTTATCCAAAATCAAATGTTGAATAGGTAGAATCCAACAACTATACAATTTCTGTCCTTGGTGGTTTCACTCAATTTCCTTCAACCAATTATCCCTCTTTTTGCCATAACAACACCACGAGCAAGTTCATAGGTTCAAGAATTATAAAACTCTTAAAAATGATAAAACCAAACCTCAAAATTGTGAGTTAAAATCACCCGCTCAAATAGCAACTCCAGTTTCTTGTTTTGTACTTCTCATTTGTTTCCTTTGCTTTGTCTTTCACTTGGGAGCAACTTGGAGGAGTAAATCTCTTATTTATGAGGTATATATATGTGATACTTGTGATACTTGCTTAAGGACTAAGAAAATTGTTGTTTAGAGACAAGTGTTACAAGCATGAGGTGTACTAAACGTGAGGTGGCTCCTTGTAGTAAATTTCTGATTTTGCAGTCATCTTTGGAGGAGTTATATGTGACTTAGGAGGTGTATTCTCTCAAGGGAATTGAAGACGTGAGGAGTTATTAGGAGTGAAGGAATTTGCTATAAAAAGACAAGTAGTTCAAGCATGAGGTGATAACCTATGGTAAAATCTGATTTTATCCTTATCCTTACAGGTCCAAATCAAGTGTTCTTGACCAATTTTAATGTTTTTAAAACCTAATTTAATTTCCATAAGATCCTAAAATAGTTTATAGATTTAATTCCTTAACTATTCATTTAATTCCTTACCCGATTGCCACCCGATTCTCCATTGACCACAAAATTTTGTACTTCAATATTTATGACTTTACATGAATCTTATATTCTTACATTACTATCATGTCATTTTGTACCTTATGTCCCAAATATATTAAGGACTTACTTTAGGATAACCTTGATTAATTCGAATCAAAAGTGTAAAAACCTTATCAATAATAATTGCAATACTTTGAAAATTACAATTGCTTAACAAATGAATATTCAATTAACACTACACAAGATATTAAAACCTAATTTTCCACCATAGCTCAGTGTGAAATTTGCCATCTAGGTCGAGAAGGTTGAAAACTAACACTACACAAGATATTAAAACCTCAATGATCGAATGTACCACTAAAAGACAAAGCAATTATGAACTATCGATTCAAATGCAAATGGCAATGTAAATAACATGTGATGTATGAATTATATTGGTCAAGTGTGTAATGTAATGTTCAGAGGTATTACAAGTAGTATCAACTGTATTGATTGAAATGTTAGTTGGTGTTGCATCATGCTTTCCTTCACAAAAAATAAAAGAGCTTGCTAGGGCAAGCAATAAAAAGATTTTTGTTGTTTCGCATGCCTTGCTCAAGCGAGTAGTTCCAGCTTTATCTTCTTTTCTTCTGATGTTGATTGTGTTGGATATATCAACTGTATTATTTTAAAGAAATAATTAAATTGAGATAGTTGTTCGAGTAGTAAAAAGTGTTAAATTCTATCCTTTTAGTAGTATATGTTGTTTGTAACTTGAATTGTATAAGATAAATAGCATATAGTAGATATAGTGGTAATCCTAATAGAGAATATTGGGATGCAATTATTTGAATTTTGCGGTATTTGAGATATACTCCAGATTGGTAATCCTAATATTTCTTGCTTTACTTTAAAGCTAGTTCATAAAACATCTGGGGGGTGGGGGGCATAGGACAGTAGCCTAGTAGAAATTATATCATGTATAACTTAAATCCAACCTTGCGATTTGAGATCCCATGAACAAGGTTCAGTGGGATAACAAAGTTATTGGAGTTGTTTTTGGGAGTACTATATTATATTTATTCCAAATCCCTAGTACCAATTATATGATTGACGATGAGATAAGGCTCTTAATGTTTTCTACAATAATTATTCAAAAATAAATTTTTTATCATTACTTATTTTAATTTTAAATTTATTTATTTGTGTCAAACTAATTTATTTAACTATATATGGAATTGAAATAGTTACTGATGATCTATTGAAATCATAAACCCCAGTTTTTTAATTAAATTCTAGCATATGTCGTCGGTATACTTGAATTGTACAAGACTTGATATAGCATATACCATATATAGTAGTAATCCTAATAGTGAACATTGGGACGCATTTATTCGAGTCTTGAAGTATTGGAGATATACTCAAAATTGGAAGACATATTATATCAAATTCCCTATTGTATTTGAGAGCTAATTCAGAAAACATTGAGTGGGATGGGGCTAAATCCTATTTGAAATTAGATCGCCTGTAATTGAAACTAAACTTTGTGATTGGAGTTCACCCAAAAAAGGTTTAATGAGATAACAAAGTTATTAAATTGGTATATGGGATACTACACTGAATTTATTATGATTGAACGAAGGCTCTTAATGCTTTCTATAACTATTATTCATCGGGGGTGTTTAGATAGTACAATCTCGATAGCGGTACCTATTTGAGTGTGGAAGTAGTTCCGCTTCTCATGAGAATTGAGGTTAATTCTCTAAAGCACTCAAAGAAATTATAAAAGCTCATGATCGAAATGAACAACACTAAGAGAACTTAACACTTGTCTCAAAAGTCATGTGCCTTCTATTGTCCAAGTTCACAACCATATATGTAGAGTTCAAAACAGAGTTCACTTTACAGTTGGAAAACTTGATAAGATATACAATGTCAAGGTTCAAGTTGAAAAACATATAAGCCTGAATGATTTGTCCCGTACTCTAGAATAATATGAATACTTATTTTATATCTTTCGTATATGGGGGATTGTATCTACATATCATATATAATTTAAAAGAAATAATTAAATTGAGAGAGTTGGCCAAGTAGTAAAAAGTGTAAAATTTATGCAGGAGATCGACCGTTCCAATCACACTCCAAGTGAATATTTTGTAAGTTTAACCTTGGAGTTTTGGGCTTCTTTGATTAATATAAATTTTATTATTATTATTATTATTATTATTATTATTATAGATGATGATGATGACGACGACGATGACGACGCCATCATCATCATTTTTCAGGTTTTTATTGTCAAACTAGCCATTTATATAGCAATTGAAGCAGTCATTGGATGATTTATTAAAATCCATAAAAACCACAACCGTTTTATATTTAAGTTCTAACTCATAAGCATACGCTGGTGGTAGAATTGAATTATACAAGGCTTGATATAACATATGTTGTTGATAGACTTAGCAGATATACTAGTAATTCTAATAGTAAACATTGGAATGCACTTATTTGAGTTTTGAGGTATTTGAGATACACTCTAGATTTTGGGAATACATTATAAGAAACTTTCTAATGTACTTGAGGGCTATTGTAACGCTAATTGGATTTCAAATATAGAACTCTGAGGGCCTATTATTAGTAATGGCGGGAAGTATTTTTGCAACCACCAATTCTCAGTGTTGTTGGCTAAGTATGGAGTTAAGAATCATGTTTCGACTCCTTATAATCCTTAGACAAGTGGGCAGGTGGAAATCTCCTACAAGGAGTTGAAAAAGATTCTTAAAGGAATAGTAAATGCATCATCACGTATGGATGGGCTAAAGAAGTTATATGATATACTTTGGGATTACATAATAGCTTTTAAGACTCCTATTAGCATGTCCCAATATAGGTTGCTATTCGACAAAACACGTCATTACCTATTGAGTTGGAACATAAGGCATATTGGGCTACACATATGCTCAATTTTGTATGAAGTCAGCCGAGAAGCATGGAATCCTTCAACTCAATAAACCCAATGAATTCAGGTTAGGGGCATATGAGAATGCCAAGTCATACAAGCATGATAGGTACATCAAGGAAAAAGAGTTCGAGGTTGGTCAATAAGTTCTCATGTTCAACTCTAGCCTCAAACCCTTTCCAAGCAAGCTGAGGTTTAGGTGGTCGGTTCCATTCACCATTGTACCTTTTGTTTCCACATAGCGTAGTGGAAGTAGTGTATCAAGATCATTTGAGGAGGTTCAAGGTCAACAGGTAACATTTGAAAGCGTATTGGGGAGGTAATTACTCCAATGAGAAGACAATCCTGCCATTTGATAGTGTGGAGTAGCCTAAACTACAAAGTCAATAGACTATAAACAACATAATTCTCTTCCCTTTTATTTATTCAAATTTAATGCATTAGAGTAGGAATTTTTATTCTTTGGTGTGTTAGGATTAGTTAAGTGTCATTCATCCATCACTTAGGTAGTGAGTGTCAAGCACGTTCGCATAAGTTTCAAATGTGATTTGCATGAGTTTGGGGATGTGAAAACCACATGGGTGATTTGGAGCGAAATTTACGTGTTTCGAGGCAAAAGCGAGATAAAGTGCATAAGTGTGTTAGTTGGGAAAAAGATTTCATTTCAAAAAAATTTAGTGTTCCACATCTCTTTCAAACTTTTCTGGGGATGATCTAGGCATAGTTAGGGATTTGTTATGAAAAAGTTTGGGTTAGGAGTGAAAAATGAGGTTTTCGAGCTAAGTTAAACCAACCACATGTTTTTTAGGGCAATATTCAGTTTTCAGAAGTTTTTCATGTTCCACATACCCTCTATACCATTTCAAACACTATTGACACAAAAAAAAAGGTTTGGGAAAGTTAAGGAGGTTCGAAAGAATCAAATTCTTGAAGCAAGGAAAAATCTTCCTTACTGGTGAGTTAGGCACACACCTGGGGGGCAAATGGTCTCGTCAGAGGCCTTTTGGCTATATGAGGTGCACGCTTCCTTTAGCCAGGTTGGGGGTTTTAACCCTTCAACACGATCACACACACACATATTTACCCTTCTGTTTCACACCAACACTATTTGAGATGCGTGCTTCCTTTAGCCAAGTTGGGGGTTTTAACCCTTCAACACGATTACACACACACACATTTACCCTTGTACCCTCTCGAGAACACTCACATTCACATACAAAAATCCCCATTTAATCATAAAAGTTCATTTGGGTCCTCATTATTTGGGGTATTGGAATATTTATTCACAAGATTGCAACATTTTTTTTAATCTCAACTCATTTAAGGTATGTTCCTCCTCTGTTGAAATATTTCATTCTTTTAGCCAAATTTCTTGATTTCTTGAAGATGGTTGGAAGTCTTTACTTCAAATTGGTGGACGGGAGTAGGTAGATGATGGATTGTATGCAAGTAGATGGTGGGTAGTTGCATTGTGTGAAAGTTGTGGCAAACATGATTTTTTTTTCTTAGTTTCCATTATTGCATATAATTGTGCATGATACATTTCGATAAAATGTCTAGGTGAAGTTGTAGGTTGATTTAGCACACCACATGATCGGTATGTAGTTGAACACCCCCAGATAAATCGCATTTATGTTTTAGAATGATTAACATAAAATCTTGAGGGAGGTATCAGCCTGCGTCCCCTATATTTCCAGCTTGCGGCCACAGATTGTGGCTTTGGTGCCTGTGTTGCGTAACCTACATCTCAGAATTGCGTCCCCCATATCTTATGTCACCTATGGAGTTATTAGAGCTATTATGTTGTATACTTGGACTAATATTTGATATCCTCATATTTCACAAGAATGACACCAAAAAGGAATGATGACCTTACGACCTCCAAAGGAAAGGGTGAAGCCTCTACATCCAATAACACGACACGCACCCATGTCGATGACAAAGGCATGAGAAGATTGCAGAGTTTGGATCATAAGGCGACATTTGATAGCATCTGTGGCCACAAAGAAAAGTAATAATGGAGGACTTTGAGGGTTATGAATTCAAGATTCTCATATACAAAGTAGAGCATCACTAGACATTAATTTTTCACCGCCATCATCAATGGGATATGCATATCTTCTAGGGTGCAACTTCTTCCAACGGAATAGCTGGCCCCGACCAGTCTTGCTATTAATCATGATAGCAGATAATTCTTGGAGGGCTACAGAATAGACAGCGTCAATAGCAGCAGGAGCCCTCACATCCGAACCTTGTTGTTGATTCAGCATTCATGCGACGATTATTTGCTAGTTCGACTAAGACCATCTAGGGGATTCGGGGCGTTCAACAGTCACTTGGGGTCCTACACTTAAGGGTTTAGAGTGTGGAGACGACCGCTCAGGGCATACAAGGTAATGTGAAAGTGATATGTTTTGATGTGTCTAGTAAGAACATGAGGGGGGACATGCTTAGGGAGAGTATAGATAGATACATTGGACGGATTAATGAGCTGAACATTTGAGTTGATCAAACTAATGATCTAGTTTGGGGCATTCAAAACCGAATTGATGAGACATATCACATGGTTCGAGACATGCAGTGCCGAATGGACCAAACATACGATTTGATGTGAGAGATTCTCTCACGCCAGCATCTTTAGATCCATTAGGCTCGGGGGCATTCATCCATTTCCACCACCATCGTCAGACTGACCAGGGGAGTCTTTGGTTACCTTATTTGCCTTTGTTTTTGCATTATTACTATCATATTATTGTACATTGAGGGCAATGCACATGTTAAGTTTTGGGGTTGATGGTTTTATTATCTATTGTGTGCTTTGTGTGTGGATTGCCAAGTGTTAAAAATCGAAAAAAAAATTAGAAAAATGTCTTTTATGCTTTTATATTGCTTTTGTGCACTTGTGTGGGTTGGATAGCCTTGTTGACTATGATGAATATATTGAAGGTATGTGTTAGGTTATAAATTACGGAAATGTTGCATGTTGGGTGTTGATTTTGCTTATTCATGTAGAATTTGATATTTTTGCACACGCAATTTATGCCTTGCAACATGAGTAAATGTTTTGGTTCAAAATTTTGAATAGGTTGAAAAAAAGAAAAAGAAAATAGTGGACCTTAAATGTTTAAACATAACAAATAACTATAGCTTGCATCCTTGAACCAATTTTAGGATAGTTTGGAGATGATTGAGCTATTGTAGGGAGACGCAAAGGTGAATGTGGATTCCATGTGTGTTAAATTTTGTGCGACTTGTCTAAGACTTACAAGAAGTTGAGTGAAAATCATGAGTTAGTGGTTGATTTACGAGAATGAGTATTTAATGAGAGGTATTACACTAATTATGGCAAATGATAATAAAAATGCATTATTTTGAAACTTCCTTTTTGATGTCTATATTTATACCTTATTTTGAGAATTACACATTCGACAAGGGAATATTAGCCTAGTTGGGTCTTGAAGGTTGAAGAAGTCAAAAATTAAGGAGAAGCATTATTTGTTGATGTGTTGAACTGCAATTAGTTAAATCGAACCAAACAATAAAGGGTGAGGTAATGTGCATTAGTATTAGAAAAATTCAACCTTAGATCACATCTTGAGAAAAGAGTGGAAATAATAAAGTTTTGGGATTGTATTTCATGAGTGAAGAAAGAAAATATTTGACTTTTGAGGGTTGAGACTTGAACCAAACATGAACTTGGATGTTTTACATGAATCTTCATATACCCACGTCAGTTATGTATTATAGGTAAAAATTGACTCTAGCATTCTGACTTTGAAATAGTTTATATGTTTAACATAGAAATTTCAATCCTAAGACTCATGGTAGGTTTTCTGACCAAATTTTGTTAGAATTAGGCTAAAGTTTGTATGAGAACAAATAATTATTCAAGTTTGGAGATATTTGATAAGTGTATTTTATACACTTATTTAGGTAGGAAAATTGATTTGTTGATTATTTAACTAGCAATAGCTTGATTTGATTTGAATTGTACTTTGTAGGTAACAATCAATGAAAAAGATGGATGGAAGTGGAGGAAAAAAGAAAAATGAGGACTAAATTGAAAGAAAATCAAAATATAGGGACCAATGTGTAATTAATTTAAGTTGGCTTGGAACAAAGATGAACAAGTTGGAGTACTAGGACTCAATTGGACATGAATAGAGGTCAATGGAATGAAAAACGATAGAAAAAGTAGTTTATACTACACACCAGCTTCTAGAACAAATAAAATATAGACACTAGCGTTTTTTCCTTTTCAACCTTAGAAAACAGAAGTTAGTGCTTTCATGAACATAACATATAAACTTATTCTCACATCTGCCTTTATCACTCAATTATGAGTTTCAAGTGTATTACTTATCCTACTAAAATTTCTAGTGTTACTAGAGTAAGTAGATTTCAATTTACTCAAATACATACATCCTTAATATTTCTCCCTTTACTTGGAAGGGAAAATAGGCAGAGATAAATATCAATGCAACTTTGATAATCTAAATACATAATTGGAAACAAAATAGGTTTTATGATCTCCTACATTCAATTTTAATAGCCTATAAACATGATGGCTGATGTTAGGGGCGGACCCACATGGGGTAAAATGACCTCCACAAAATTTTTGGTTCCTTTTTGAGAAAAGGATTGTTTTGACCCCTTTACGACCTACTTTGACACACTTATTACGGGGTGTCAAATGAAATTGAAATATTGTATTCTTAATATCATTTCGAAGTGTTCATGGCCTAGTTTTTCGCTCGTTAATGCCGTTCAAAACGACCAACCGTAGCAAAAATTACAACATATTAAAGTAGACCGTTCCAAACTACTATTTCGAGAATTTCGATAATATATTAACTTTCAAAATTCGCCGATGATCGTATACTATCTGAATTCACAAATCGCCTACATCTTCTAGAAGCTCATTTTGAGAACTACATCATAGTCAAAATGCATGGTCCAAACGGATATCAAAAATAGTTAAATATGCATCAAA
>CAIGRB010072525.1:0-19191 GCA_903798255.1 Fraxinus quadrangulata | reverse complement strand
GGCTAGGTTATACTGCCTAAGGATGAATCTAAAAAAAAGGTGCAGAGGCCACTTCATCCCCCCAGCCAATATAGCCTCCGTCACAGCAAAACACCCATCTCTGGGAAAACATCCTCTCTCCTCTAGGGTCGGCAATAATAATCCTATATTGTCTGGGATCCTATACCTTTCACGAAAGATCTCCATCTCACTCTCTTTGATATCTGTGGGCCATAAAGAGGCCCCTTACCTAACACTATAATCGATAAGACCTCTCATCGCCTCCATGATCCGCTCAGTGGGGATCACCAGAGGAATGCATGCCTCAGCACTGATTAGGGCCATATCTACCCCGGAAGAACCCCCTTCCACACTTCTCTTTGATTTAGAGGCCATTAGAACAAGAGAAAAGAAATAAACGCCTCAAGAAGGGAAAATACTTACGCAAACACTAAAAATCCGAATCCCGAAGAACCTCGAAGTCGAAGAAAACGTTCGATCGTTGGCAACAGTAGGAAAGTATTAGGCTCGAAAGAGAGAATCCCCACACTTGATATTTCGAACTTTCGAAAAGTGAAGAAAAATATGAAAAAGTGGTTTTCTGACCTTTTATATAGGCTTACCCAACGAACCACCACCGTTGGATATTCCTCTAATTTAATTTGAGCCATCTACCTGTAATCTCATTATCTACGTTGAAACAAAAAATGCGCCCGTTAAAATTTAAATCAAGGGCTCAGATGAAATCGTGCCATGCACGCGTTTCCAATCTGCGTACACCTGGGTGGGAGTGTAACATTGTCATCATTACACATTAAATGCGCGCGTCAGTATATCCAGTTGTCGTTCATTGGGAACCAACGCCTGCTAAGTCACCCATACGGATCGACCAGGGAACTTTAATTGTAGGTGAGGGCTCAGTAATTCGTTCAAACTGCCTCGTCTTACGTTAAGAGGTCACGACATGCACTTAGACCGCTTAAGCATGAGTAATGCACAGTACTGAGAAAGGCTTTGCCCATATATGGTTCGTCCACCCATAGAAAGGCCTCGCCTCTATACGGATCGACGCACAGAAAGAGACTTCACCTCCACATCTCGGAAAATCTAAAGGGAATCGTCCTCCCAACGATGACCTCACCTATGCCAGAGAAGCCCCACATCGACTTGACTCCAACAACGAAGGGAGACACCGCTCCCGTCACCTCTCCCTTATGATAAAGGGCATCATCAAATTCAATTCAGCCTTATCACAAGATTCAACTATCAAAAAGGCTTGCCTTTTACTCCCAGAGCATAGCTATATATCCCTCAGCTCCGTAGCAAGCTTCAATTAACAAAACCTTTATTTTCTTTCGCAGACTAGAAAGTCCATGCATCATATAAATAATCATACCTGGACTTCGGGAACTGATGTTACTCATATAAATAATCGTACCTAATTGAACTACGTGGTAGACGGTAAAGGCCCCACATCCTACATGGCAATCTAGACGACCCTGTCACCACATCATTCTGCCCATGTGCCAACTTGGCTGAACCCTAATTTTGTCGAACCCCGATGTGGCCAAACCCCTATTAGCCAAATCCTCATGAAAAGCTGAGCCTCAATGGATGACATGAGATAGGTAGAGGCGTATTAGAGAATCTTCATACTAGATCTCATATCAAGTAAATGATGTGACAACTCAATAGATAGGTAGCTCTACCCAATCAAACAAGTCAAGTTTAGTCTTACATGCCGGGCTAGGGCTGCCAAGCCGTCACAACATTAAATATGAGATAACCTATGAATGAATGATTGATGACTACGACAAGAGGTCCCAGCAGTGCGATGAGGCCAAGTGCCCTCTCATCTAACGACTCTTAATTGTCGTCTTCTGCTACAAAAGCAACACTTAGTATCCCTTTTCGGGGAATGTTAATATATATACTCAAAAAGTGAACCTTGATCCTCCATGTTTTTACTCCTTACGCCAATCCCCTTTTTAATTCATGAGATAATGACATTACAACTTGTTACACACTTCGAATCATTCTCTTCATTGATTTGTTAATATAATTAGCAAGTTGATTTGAGTATATCGCTATTTGGCTTACGAAAACCTGATACCGAACAGAATAGTAATTATTCTGCAAGCAAGTGTTACCAAAAAATTCACAGGGAAGAACACAAGATTAACGTCGAAAAATACAGAGAAAACGTCTCTAAAGTTTAAGAAATTTTATTATAACCAACAACCCCCAAAATAAGTTCACAAGCTGGACTTTATAGCAAAAATTTCAAAAATCACGCTAAATTAAAATAAAGAATAAAATAAGTAGTCTGCGAAAAATTTAGCCCAAATCGGGTTAGAAATCATTTCCAAACATGCAATCGAATTATTATAAAAAATAGTAAAATTTAACTTAAAATAGTAATTCGGAAGGGAAAACGGTGAAATTTGAGGTCGAAAATCGCACACACCGAGCGAATCTGGGTGACCACGACGTTCGCGCCGAAACAAGCTTTCCGGATTGTGGTCATAATTGCGATTCTGATAATCGTAGCGAAAGTTATGGCCAAATTACCGAAACACGTCACAATCACCAAACTTACTCGATCACTTGCCATCTTTGCGTCGATATACCAACTCCTGATACTTTAGAGCTATTAACGTGTTATCTGACAATTCATCGTCTGACTCGGATCCTCCTGCATCAAGACCCGAGTTTTTAGTTTTCTGTTGGCCACGTCCTTGGTCCATTTTTTGAGGTCAACATTACCCAAACAAAAACGTTTATTTTTCAATAAAAAGTAATATATGATAACACAATATATTTCTCATATAAAAATGTTAATTTCAATTAAAAATTGAATTAATAATTTTAAATAAAACGAAGTAAATTGAAAATATTGTTTTTTTAAGGAAAATGAGGTATTCTTCTAAAGATTGAAAATGTAGTTACTTTAACTTATTTTGAAATGCTTCATAAGTGCTGTGAAAGTAATATTTGACCATCAATTTATCTTTTCGATCTAAGGCTTTGTTTGATTCCTATTTTTTTCAAAATATATTTTTCTTTTTTCTTTTCAATCACATTTTTCGTTAAAATAATACTACAAGTAAAAAAATTCTTTCTTTTCTAATCACGTATTCTCTATCAATCTACTATTACAAAATATATAAATTAGGTCATTGTTTGGCTCCCATTTCGGAGAATTTATAAATTTTGAAATAATGATTGATAAGAGAATGTGTAATTGAAAAATAATGAAAAGTTATAAATTTGTGTATAATATTATTTTATTTGAAAAATATGTGGTTAAAATTAAGAAAGAGAAAAAAATTTAATAGGTGTAAAACAAGGGGTAAATGAATGTGAATATTAATTAATTATAGTATTTTTTTTTTTAAACAACTAAAAGTAAGATATTATTGAAATTAATGAATTATAGTAAGGGTATAATCGTCTAAAAATGATTCTCATTGAGTATGATATTTAGTATATTATTATTATTATTGAAATTATTGAATTGTAGTAGGGGTATAATGGTTCAAAAAAATGATTCTCGTTGAGTGTTATATTTAGTATGTTACATATAGATAATTAGTATATTATTGATAAATGTTCGTTTTATAAATGCATGGATGCTGTCAATTGTGCCGTGGGAAATAAGCATTCATCGAATTAAGGAGATTTGACTGAAGTAAAAGGTCGAACAATGATTAATCGTAATTCTTGTTGCTTTACTCCTCATAATGAAAATTCAGTAACCTATAAACTAGCCTCCTTAGCTATTTCTAATTTTTTTTTTTAACGACTTTTTTACGTGGGTTGATTGTACCCTCAATTTTTATGGCAGGTAATAAAAGACGATTTATTTAAATGAAATTTCCTGCTTTGAGTTCAAAACAACAACAACAATAACAACAACAATAATAATAATAAAAAAAAAATCTCAAGTAATGATATAATTTAAATAGAAACGTTGTCCGGATACCATAGGATAGTGCATGTGTATAAAGGGTCCACAAAATAAGTCACAAGAAGTGCATATTGACTTAGTTCACCTTAGATCGTTTCAAAGTTGAAAAATCTTGCTATTGAATTAATGAAAAATATAGAAAGAAATAAGAAAACAGTTCCATATTATTCCACATTTGACAATTCTATGTAAGCCATTACATGCATTCAGTGGCGGACCCAAAATTTAAGGTCAGATAGTGCAGATGTTGATCGTTAATCATTGACCGTCGACAATCAATTGATCGTAATAACGAGTTCGTTTATTAATGATTAATTAAATAATATTAAATATTCTTCAACTTGCATATAAATGAACTAAAATGTTACCTTGAATTGAAGTCCCGAGCAATTTCTTGAACAAAACTTTGGAAAGTTAGCTTCCTAATCTAATTTCCAAATCAGTACTTGTAAATTTAACTAGAATTTTGGAACATGGAAAAATTGGTGTAACACAATCATAGCACTGATCAAAAGTTTTTCCATTCGACATATTAAAATAATTTAGATTCTAAACAAAATATTGAATAAAAATAAACGAATTGGAGCTTCCAACGATACAATGCATGATTCGAGGATGAATCTTTTTTTGATGATCTGATGAGTATATTTTCTACAGAAATTTTCATGATACATCGATGAATTGTTTTAAGTAATATTTGTTCCCGTTTTCTTGGGTGGTGCAAAAATGTCGTAGAATAAGGCGGTGGAAAAAAATTTGGGAAGTTTCTTTAAATTCTTTTACAATGGCTTCTATGAAAATTATATTGGCTTCAACCCCTCGTAGGTTTTGGCTAAACTACATATTATGTTTCGAAACAAGTCATGAATCGAACTGAATTTAATATTTTCGTTTTGATCAATAGCTCATTGTAGTTTGATTGATTTATTTGTTACTTGAATATTTAATTCTATCGTGTATTAAAAATAAGAGAAAAGTGACTTCTGTTTTGGTCAATTTAGAGTAGAAAAATGATTACATCAATATGGTAACATCAGCAGGTCTAATGTGCTGTTTTCTTGTAGATTTGCGCTAGGTTCAATAAATTTTTAAAAAAAATCTCTAGAGGTTTTCTTTCTTCTTTTTTTTTCTTAGTTTGTTGAAGGCGAGTAAAATAATTTTGAATCTACAATTTAGTGTTTGGGAATTTTCTCGTATTTTGGTCAAGAAATTTGTATAGCCTCTACAAATTTTAAGTATTTTCTATTTACTATGATCGAACTTATAACATTCGAGATCATGCAAGATTATATACAAGAATCTTTTTTGCCTCTCTTTAACCTTATGTCTCTTATCTCTAGGAGGTCTTCCTCAACTAACAATTTTTTTTTTTTTGCCCTTTATAGCGTCGAAGGCTACCCTATATTCTCAAATGGTCAAATGCTAGCTCTAAAATGTCTATCTGAACTAATTATTGAGTCTCTCGAAAAATGGCTTTCAAGTGAGATTGGGAGATTCGATCGAGGTCAAGTATTGATCTATACAAAAGCTCTCACTTAAAATACATACATGATGGAGTTAATCTCGACCAATAAGATCAAAGATGCTCTTATTGATCCTAGTGACATATCTAATGCGAATGAACTAGAATTATCCATTCCAACTCTAATTCCAATCCCCTATTTCCCAATCCAATAGGTCTAGGAGGTCGACCGGGCCTAGCCATGTTGGGCCTCTTTTTTTTTTGGACAGTCCCGTCGAAAATTGCAGGCAAGTCTGGGCCTCTACAAAGATGGGTCAACACATCCTGTTTTACGTCTCTACACGGTAAAATGCTACTAGTCATTAAAGCTACTAAATCGCGTCCAATTTTTGAATTTGGAAATTCGTAAACATTGGGCTCCACCGAAGAGGCATTGGACTAGTCCAGTTTTTATGATATTTCGAAGCTTCAATGATGACAAGTTTTATGTTACAAGTATTTTTTGTTTGATAATGAGACAGAAATTATATTTTCATTCTTATTTTAGACACTTTTCTGTCCAAAAGGACGTCAAATATAAGCTCAAGTTTAAAAGGCGTGCATGTTACACATTGGGAAACATAACTTCAATGAGAAAATTCTGCCACCAATCCTCATTCTATGTAGTAACATATCAATAAAAACAACAAGTTAGTCTTCAATTTTTAATTTTATTCCTACAATCAATCTCCAATTACAGAACATATCCACACCTTCCTTATATTGTCGCGTGACAATAATTAAAATATGCTGCTTGAATATATTTTTGGTACCATTCAAAGTTAAGAAGTGAAATCTAGCTTTGTAAAGTTGGATATGTGTGGGGGCAAGTGACCATTCGAAAAAGAACAAGAAAAATGTTGAAACTCGAGGACCAAGTTAACTATTAAAGCAATAGGCTGGAGACCAGTAGTTTAATTTTCCATATCTCTCAAGATGATTAAGATTTGTCCTCGAGGAGAAGTACAAAAAGAACAAGAAAAATAAAGGAACAAGATGGAGGATAGACTGTCTACATCAAAAGGTGCATGTAACGACTACAACGGCCCACAACCCTCGCCCTTTAAAGTTATCAAAGCAAAAAGGAAAAACGAAGTAAAAATAAAAAAACGAATAAATATAGTGATAATTCGACCCTTTATACCTATACTCAATAAAGGCCTCAAAGCATCACATGCCTATGGTCCCATAACAACTCATTTCTTCAAAATTTGTGGCCTTCCAGTGTTGATAACAACATTGGAATCTCTGTGTCTCACATTTGTCTTACCAATCAGCTATGTACAATAAAGAGGTTTGATCTTGTAATTCATCCAATGAGAAATTAGCAAATCCAACCTCAGACAGCTTTTCATTTTTGTGGATAGATGTAGACCACATTGCCAGTTGGTGCATTGCATCCTTGTACTTCTGCATTATTTTCTTCTTAGAGCATTTGAAACATAAGAAGATGAAAATGCGAAGAAATATCACGCCAGATACAAGTTGTGAATTTAAGTCTTGTTGTTATTTATTTTGAAAATTATACTCATATTAGACTTGATAAAAAAAATGAATCTCGTTCACCCATGAGCTTCTACAAAAGCAAACTCGAGATAAGAGGATATGGATATGGGAAAAGAAGGCAAATAGGAACAAGAATTTATAAAAAGGTTTTATCCTCAAATTTCTACCTTTTGGCAACACTGGGTTGGATACTTTCAACTGAAAGGGATAGATTTTTGGCACTTTATTATCTTTAATTCAACTTTATCTCCCCAAATGGGGACCTGACAAAGAACTTCTGCTGGTTCTTAGAAAAATGTTCTCCTTTCCATAATATTTCCAAATTCAACACTCAAGGTTGGATACTTTACTTTATGGGATCCATAATTAAGTCCAAATTATAATTGACAATATTAAAATTTATAATTTGCAACTTCCTTAGTCAAATCATGTCCTAGTCGAATTATATTAGAAATTCATCAAGTTGTAATCAAAGTCAAAATATGAACTATTGAATATTAATTATAGCAAAATAGTTAAGGATTGGTAGTATAGGTTTTGAATAAGTCCAAGATATCCAAGAAATCACATATGATCATTGGAATGCAATTAGAAGTCAAAGAAGTTTAAAAAGTGTTGGCACAAATCATGCTCCAAATTTTCAGTTGCAAGTTGCAACGCATTTTCATATGGAAAACATTGAAATTTGGATAAGGCTATTTCTAGAAAATTTGTAGCCCTTTGTGTTAGCATTTCAAAACATTTTTGAATAATCTCAATCAGTTATCGGGAGAGAAATTTATGATCAAAATACTGATGACTTCTAAGCTGCATCTCGTCTGTCACTAGCCTGCGTTCGAGGGTCTTGGTTATCCGATGAACAGTAATATTCAATTTTTAAGCTGATTTTGAATTTTTTTCATCTCAAACACTACCCATTATAAATATACAACCCCATGAACGTCCCAATGTGTGTTTAAACAGATTTATTCCATAGAGATCAATTTTTTGATGATCCAAAACATTCATTGATTCCAAAATTCAAGCACCACGTATTAATTGATTCATAAATTCTTCCCAAACATATTTTGTGGATCAAAATATGCAACATCTTTTGATCAAACACTAAACCATCTAATCCACTTGAGATAAACGATGTCAGAGATCAAAAGTTGGTGCAGAAACATGCAGTCTAGGAGGGCTAAAGTAATATACCAGGGGTCGGGAGCTGGTGTGAGGAGTACGCAGTTCAGGAAGGCCAATATAACATACAGGAGTCATGATCTGCGATTAGGAGCACGCAGTCCAGTATGATCAATAGTGACTATGGGAAAATAAGGTCATATGGGACTAATGGTTAGTCGGGTCTGTACCATACTATAAGTTGTTTCATTTATAGTGGATTATTGACGGCAAGTGCCCGAAGTTTTTGATTCTTTTCGAAGGATTTTCTCCATATTCATATTGATATTATTTATTTTACGTAATTTACAAACTGTGGTATTCAAATATAGAATAAATTGAGTTTTTTATCTATTCATCTAGAAACAATTAAAAAGTGATTTGTTGTTTTTAATTGTGTAATTTCGCACGTTGGATCTAAATATTTGGTAAATTTAAACTTTCAAGTGGTATCAAAGCTTAATTACGACCATTGACCCAAATATTATCTAGATGAGTCAATCACTAATGTATGATCTGATGATGATATGGATACTCATGAAGCTTATGACCAGTTGTATAAGGATAGTCTCAAATTACATGAGGTTATTAGATCAATTTTTAAGAAACCAAATAAGCTTGAGTCAGAAAAAGAGATCATTATAATTAAATTTGAGGAGTCTACCAATGGACTGAATGAATTAAGGGTTGAAAAAGAATCCTTAAAAATTAAAGTTTAAACTCTTATGTATGATCTTGAAAAAATCAAATGCACAACTTCAATCATTCTCTAGAGGATCTAAGAAGACTGATAACGTGATAAGCCTGAATAAAATAGATGGGAATAGAGGATATTTAGAAAATAATGAAATAAATTCGCATACTACTTCATCTTCTAACAATAAGTTTGTACTTGTCTCAAAGCCTAAGGATCAAAACTTGAAACCTAGAGTTCCTCCTATGTTCATCCCATCGTGTCGCTATTGTGGTAAGGTAGGACACATAAAACCTAAGTATCGCGAGCTCTTGAATGGAAACACGACCAAGAATGTAGGTGTTTGAGGACCGAAATCATCGATACGACATAGGTTTCCTCCACCTAAGGTTCAAATTTTGAAATATAGGATTGTTCCTAAATTCATTCTCACATGTCATAATTGTGATGTTTTAGATCACATTAAACCTAATTGTCGTAAATCCTTGGTTAGGTACAACAATCAAGATCTAACTACTCATGATAGTTTCTTGATTGATCAAGTGAGTCACTAGACTAAATTGATGACTCAATTGACTCAAATTACATCTTTTTCTAAGAAGATTTAGGTCAAGAAGAGTAAACTCATAAATCTAAGTGATATTAATAATTGCTATGTTCCTCATGTTGCTCTTCATGGTAAGAGCACTTGTATGCCTCATTGATTATGCACTTATGTGCNATATATATATATATATATATATATATATATATATGCACTTATATTTATTTTATATTAGAAGTTTCCTTATTTCATAATTGTTTTATTATAAAAATACTAAATAAATAAAAGGGGATTCTTTTTATTATTGGACATGTTATGTTGTGAACAAGTACCGGTAAAGTTCATGTTTGGTGAATTAAATTTTCATTAATTTATTTATAACTTGTTTGGAGTACTTGATATATATCATATATCTTCTGCACCACACACATTAAACTCTAGTGAGTAGGTTTTGACCGCATGTTTGAGATTTGTGATGACTGTCATTTGTGTGGTGAATTGACTTTGGCTGTGGAATAACCTTTAATTAGATTGACCTAAGCTCTAGTATATTTCCCATAAAAGAAAAAGATGATTTGAGATTCAAAAAAATTGAAATATATGAAAAACTGATATTCATCTTATACTTGTCATTGTAGCCTTCTTGACTTTAGCAATTAAGTCTGCAGGTTATTTTAAAACATGGTACCCTATGTCATTTGACTTGGAGTCAGCTACCCAAAACTCGTTATATGGATTATTAAGTTACTTAATTGAAATAAGTCTATACATAAGATATAAAAAAAATGAGAGAAAATAATTATATATGTGCTTATAGGGGAGGAATAAAATTTATAGAATAAAAAATTAATATAAGCTTTTTATTTAAGGTTCTAGTAGCACGCGGCTTGACTTCATAATTCGAACAATATATTCATTCACCAGTGATTCTTTTCATGTTATTTCTCATTGATTTAAGGTTTGGGACTTATTTACATGAATTTAATGACACTTTCTACACATGTATGATTTATACAATTTACTCCATCTATATTTAAAATAAGTTATGTTGGAAAAGCTAACTTTTTTATGAACTATGCATGTATAAGTAAGCAAATAACTGTTAATGATGATAAAATTGAAAATTTATGAAAATTACAAACGATAGCTGGTCTCAAAATTGGATTTTTTTTTAATTCTCCAATCACATGTTTTTACATAATTTTTATATCATTATACATGTGTATATTTTTCTCATTCTCTGTATTTGACATGATTATTACTTGCTTTTCATTTGTTATTCCTGGCAAAAAGAGAGAGGTGTGTAATTATTTCAAGGAGTTGATTACATGAGTTAGGTCAGGGAGTTGATTATAAGAGTTAGGAGGAGAATTTTAAAATTTTTGATTGATAGATGACTTATGGGGAGTCATTCGATATATTTGTTGAAATTTTATTGATATAATGTCGTGTTTCGTCTATATTGATATAAAACTCTATGTTTTATTTCTAATTTTATAATTAACATGATATTGGATGCTTCGGTGTTATATATGTTTTATTATGTTGTTTTATCTAACTTAGTTATATAATCTAGGTTTTGTTAGTTTCCTCTCACTTTTCACGTGGTATTGTGATTTTCATGTGTTTCAAGAAACAAATTGATCAAGTATTAAGAAAATTTTGGAAATTTTATTTTTGGATAGTTTTGAACCTTTTTTTTTTTTTTTACTTTGAAATAAATGATTTTGTCATGGAATGCCAAATAAAGAGATTGTTAAGTCCAAATTATAATTGGCAGTATTTAAATTTGTATTGGCAACTTCCTTAGTCAAAATCATGTCATAGTTGAATTGTATTAGGAATTCATCAAGTAGTAATCAAAGTCAAAATAAGAGTTATTGAGTCCTAATTATAGCAAAATGGTTAAGGATTTGTAGTATAGGTCTTGAATGAGTCCAAAATATCCAAGAAGATCATATATGATCATTGGAATGCAATTAGAAGTCAAAGAAGAATAAAATTGTTGCACAAATCATGCTCCAAATTTTCAGTTGCAAGTTGTAATGCATTTTCATATGGAAAACATTGGCATTTGGATAAGACTATTTTTAGAAAATTTGTAGCCCTTTGCGTTAGAATTTCAAAGCATTTTGAATCATCTCAATTGATTATTTGGAAAAAAAATTATGATCAAAATACTGATGACTTATGAACTGCTACTCGCCTATCGCTAGCCTGCGCTCGAGGGTCTTGGTTATCTGAGGAACAATAATATTGATTTTCAAGCTGATTTTGAGTTTCTTTTCATCCTAAACACTACTCATTATAAATATACAATCCATAAACGTCTCAAGGTGTGTTGAAATAGATTTATTCCATATAGATTAATATTTTGATGATCTAAAATATTCATTAATTCCAAGATTCAACCACCACATATTAATTGACCTATAATTTCTTTCAAAACATATTTTGTGGATTAAGCCATATTGTTCGATATTAAACAACAGATCAAAACATGCATCATCTTTTGATCAAACACCAAACCATCTATTCTACCAGAGATAAACGATACCAAGAATCGGGAGTTGGTGCAGAAACATGCAGTCTAGGAGGGCTAAGGTAATATACCAGGGGTCGGGAGTTGGTGTGGGGAGTACACATTCCAGAAAGGCTAAGGTGATATACTTGGAATCGGGATATGAAATTCGGAGCACGCAGTCTAATATGATCAAGGCTGATTAAGGGAAAATAAGGTTACAGCGGACTAAGGGTTAGTCGGGTTTGTATCATACTGTAAAATTGTTTCGTTTATAATGGATTATTGACTTGCAAAGTATCCGAAGTTTTTGATCATTTTCGAAGGGTTTTCTCCGTGATCATATTAGTGTTATTTGCTTTACGCAATTTACAAATTGTAGTATTCAAACATATGATAAATTGACTTGTTTGATCTAATCACCTAACAACAATCAAAAAGTAACTTATGGCTTTTAATTGTGTAATTCCGTGCGTTGGGTCTAATTACTTGGTAAATTTAAACTTTCACATATCTTTATTCACTAGAAATTTTTCTAATTTTGCTAGTGTGTATATTATGAGCAATGTTGTGCATATGCACACGCGGCAAAATTGGTTAGATTTATGAGTGAAGTGGAGTGCCAGATCGACTAATGAAAAATCGAACTTATGCCACCTGCACAATAAAAGTACTTGATCAACTGATATAGTGACTAGGATATATCAGCAATTCTATGAGTTTGATGCACAAGTAGCTTTCTTTCACCAAGAATAAGCACCATTAACCAGCAGAATAGAAGCTCTTATTTATTTACATCATGTTAACAAGATCTCTGCTTTAGTACATTCACAAGAAAATTTGACGACCTCTTTCTGTTTTGTATAAAGCTATGTACAACAAAAACCACTTACTGGCAAACCATAAACGAAATAACACATAGAACTACTAATTCTGTTCGAAAACAGATTTCTTAAGAAGTCTCCAAGGGGTAAGACATTAGCAGACAGCAGTCCTTAAACTTCATCAATTGAGTCCATCATTGCTGTCAGCTAATGTGAACTGCACAGACTTGCTAGATGGACGAAAACAGGATGTAGTGTTTCAGCATCCTTTCCTCATTTGATGTAAGTTCCCGTATGTACATTCTGCCCCTGTAGAACAACTAACACAAACATAGTCTCGTTAAGCACTCTCGCGGAAGTTAAGTGACCGGGACAAAGCTGCTGGATTAGCTTGTAACACCAAAGAATTACTGTCAATGTTGCTATTCTGGTCCCCCTTTGCAGGAAGTGTCCTAAAGATACGTACTGCTGAATCAATATTCTCGTTCTTGATTCCAAGTGATGACCATATAGAGCTCTTTGAGGCAACATTTGGATCGTCAAACCTTAATGTCTTAGGAACCAACACACATCTCTCTGCACTTTTTTTCTCGAAAATATCTCCTGTCTCCATGTTTGGTGATCTAAGTATGTTCCCATCCCTAGAATGTTTACCGAGTGTAGGAGGAGCAGGATTGATTCTTAGGAAAGAACTATCAGACATAGGCGGATGGGATAGAAACGGCAAACTCCAACTGCTTGGTACTGTACAGCCCCAATTGGGCATTGTTGGATACACAGACACAGGAATTCCAGAAGATCTACTTGAGTGATCCTCACCTATTTCTCTTCTTCCGTGGTGGATGGGATTTCTGTTTTCTCGTCCATAAAATCCATTTCCAACACAATTTTGTGATCTCTCAGCAAGATCCATGGCAGAAGCCATGGATTCACCAAGGGGATTCTGTGAACCAAACATAAGGACAGTGCTATTAGGTTTCAAAGAGGGAAAGTGCATCCCGGTTATAGCCATAGCTTGAGCTGCTTGGAGGGTATCTGGAACGATTATATGACCATAATTTGTAGCAGAAGCATTTTTATTCTTGCGTCGACCTGAACCAACGGGCACGTTTCTCATTGTTCCCCCAGCTGTCCAATATCTCTGACATATTTTACAGAAATGCCGGGGTTGGTTGACATTGTAATTGTTGAAGTAGCAAAACTTCGTGTCCATGCTCTTACACCGAGGACATGGAAGTATTTTGTCAGGCTTCTTCAGCGTCTTTTCTTGAGAGACACCACTCTCGCTTGGTTCCTCCGTGCTACGAGTTTTCAGAGACAACGAGTCTTTGTCCAAAGTCTCACGGTCATTAGTGATTTCTGATGATGTTGCTGGCTCTATTGGCGTTTCTGCAGCTGGTTTGGAGGCAACATCTTCATCTTTTGTCCCAGTTAATTCTCCTTCTGAATCACTCTGATAAAATTAAGAAATTTAACATGAGATACATATCGTTATACAGATATTGACAGTAATTACATAGATGCATAATCTTCAGAGAATCCTCCCATCTTAGTTTGTGAATCTTTATTACGGTATGCTTGAATGACGTACACAGTTGTTGCATGATAGAATTCAGCACATAAAAACTTAGATTATGAACATGTAACTATAATTTCGAACTTTCACTTTTTACGTCAAAGATTGTCATCAGCTTCAGGAGTTCCAAAAATTCAAATTCTAGCAGTTAAATCTAAAAGTTCTCTAATAACCCTGCACCCAAATAAATTAAGAAATAAACTAAACATGCTCCGACTTCATAACACCCTCTTGGCATGTTCGATAAGGAGGCTAGACATCACTGGACATTACTACTAAAGAATAAAAACATTATAGCGTCCCCTCTTGTCCTGCATACTAAACAAGCACCCGGTGTCTTAAAGTTTCAGAAAAGAGGAGTCCAACAATCAAGAACACGAACCGACAGGAATTTTTTTTCTTCTTCTTTGCAATCCAAAAACCTTGTAATTATCCATCTCTTCATAACATAATCATAGTACCCTCACAACTCCGCATGTTTCAACTGAACTCTCATTATCTAATTGAGAGATCAATTTTTTACTAGAAAATCCCAAAAAGAAAAAGAAACAGAAACAGATGGATTTATAAACAAGGGACTTCCAAACTCTGACCAATATATAATAATTGTCTATGATTCATTTCTAGTTCTTAAAACTTAAGACAATAAATCCCAGAATTTTATCATCGTCTAAACGCCATATCTCAGAATTCAATCATTAAGCACAAATCACAAAATTTTAAAAATTTTCTCAGAAAGTGAAAGAAACCCTTTATAACTTCACAACTTATAAACACAAGGAATTAAGGATTGCTCATAGAATTGCAAATATATATCAGCATAGATTATAAACTCAACGTACAAACACAGAGACATATGTTTGTTCTGCAAACCTTATTATTTTGACTTGAAGTTGATGCTATTGAGGAACTTAAGCTTCGCTGATGTTGAAGATGACATGTTGAGGTAAAACCTTTATCATGTGGCACTGATATAGTCTTCCCAAACAGCTTAATTGCAGAGTCTTTTATCACTTCTGACATTTTTCCTTCTCTCTCTGAATCTATCTATCTAAAAGGTAGACAGCAGTTCACTTTCTCTTTCTTCTATGTTGGGAAATTGAAGGATTTTGGTTTTGATTCATTTTGTTGATTTGGTCGAGTATTACAGGGGAGGAGAGAGAAAGGGTGGGGTGACACGTAAGCAGAGAGAGATGAATTCACAGCCACAAGTTTGTTTGTGGCCTTTGTACAATCCTTCTTCAGGATATTTGATGATCTGTTTAATGGTTTTTCTAAGTCTCCCAAGTCCTAAAAGGTGTCTGCTTTCCTTTTTGATGAATTCACAACCACTAGTTTCCATCATAAGTTAGTCCTCAACTTTTATAATGTAGCAAGTTGGTCATCATTACTTTATTATAATTAACCATATAAGTTCATACTTTATGAAAATTAGATTTTTTGCTTTAGAATTTCAGGTGGGTATTAGAAAATTTGAAATGACGATTTGCATTTGTTAGAGAGAGATACAACAATTCTAACAAAGAGTTTGGATCATTCTAGAAACGAAACAGATAGAAGGCCTTTTATTTAATAAATAATAATTATTATATTTAATGGAGCAAATGATGACCAACGAAAGTGCCGTAAGTGAATCATCGATAAGATATCAATGTCTATAATTTAGATGAAATCATTGATAGTTGCACAATCGCTTATTAATAATGTACATTTATGAATTATTATCGATGGAAATATCGTTGCCACGTTAACAATGTTGATTGCTAATAGGAAGTCGCCAGTTTCATCAACAAAATTTTATTCTTTTTTTTTTGAATATTTTTTAATCTTATTGGCCTAATAATTTAAAATATCTTTTTTTTTCTTTATAGTATTTTTGATAGATAATTTATTTTAATTTTCACATTTTATGAGTTTATTTATTGATGAAAGCTTCGTGCAATTTATGTCGATTTCAGCCAAATATGCTAAAATTTCTCTCCAAAGGAACTTAAATTCCATTCATGGCATTGGTGTCTCAAACCTAATGAATTATATTATTAAGTGCACAAAATAAAAATAGTTTTAATGTTGATATTAATGAATATTAATTAATTGCTGCTTTCAATGTTATCTATTGTTTAGAGTAGTCCTACACGTAAAAATATAATTAAAATTTTATTAATTGTCCTTACCAAAAATTCACCAACCGACTGTATGATTTTTGTATTTGCTCGATCAAGATTATCTTTACAGATTTATCACTTATTGATTTATTTGTGTTTAATAAAAAACAACTGAATACGTCAACACATATACCACATGAGAGGAGATATGACTCTGCCAACAGAGAGCATGCCCCTTCTTGACAATCATTAGTTGAGCCCTATTTTTTTTTTTTAAAAGCATTTTCTATTTTTCTTACGATGGAGAATGTGTGATTAAAAAAAAATTTAGTTTACATGTAATATTATTTTATTGAAAAATGTATAGTTAAAATTGGATCAAATAACTGTTCAAGAATGTATTTTGATAAACAAAAATAGGAGCTCAAGCAAGAGTTTATTTTTAACTACACATTTATATAATAAAATATTGTGCATGTAATTTTTTTTAAAAAAAAATTATACTTTTTAACTATACATTTTGTCAAAAATCATTTTAAAACTTTGTTTTTTCCCCAAAAATGATTGTCAAATACTAAAAGCCCGATTGTCATTATTGAGAGGAAAAAAATTATGTTTTGAATATTGATTTATTGGAGAATATATTGCTAAAAGGTGAGAGTTTTAAAAGAATATTAGGGTCTTGTTTGTTTAGGATAAAAATCAAATCTTAATCTAAATCAAAGTCAAATAATTAATATTAACCACATCTTTTATGGGTCCCACAATTTTTCAATTATACATTTCAAAAATTTATATTACAATTTAATAAAAATATAATTTTAATAACCTGACGTCAGTGTTACGTTGGCAGAAATAGGACCCACCTGCAAAAGTGAATCAAAAAGGTTAATTTCACTGTCCAATTCAGTCCATTAATATCCAGCTCATATCCGTCCGACACTTGTCCCACGGCTAAAGTGTATGGGACCCACCTAAAAGAATCAACTTTTAGTGGCTTCCATTTGACGATCCAAACAAGGATTACTTATCAAAGATATCCACGTGTACAAATATTTGGTTGGAGATAAGACGAGGACCATTCGATCTTTTTCAGTTATCCTGGAAATTCTTTTCATTTTCACATTTATTTTGCTCTTTAAGGTGGTTGACGATACTCCATTTTCTTATGTTGTTGTTGCATGTATATTAGAATTTACATATCTGTTTGAGTCATGTTATTTTTTTTATTTTCATTTTTTNTGATATTAGTCAATTAAAGTGATCCGTTAAAAATGTATTGTGACTAATGGATATTAGATTTCATGGAATTATAGTGTAGATACCAGAGTGTTGTTTTAAATTGATGAGGGGTCAATTTGAAGCAACTGAAGAATAGTGACTATTCAATTACTACTATTATTTTATATTGATTATGGTCCTCAATTGTTGGTGTGTTCTTGAGATTCTCTACATCCCCACCAATAGATAGCAAATCAAAAGTGAAGATCACCAATCAATTGGAAGATCCTAATCCATCCAGGTAAACAATCAGACATCCATTGATCCATGTATGTTTGTGGTTTTATTATTTTCTCAGATTCAACATGGAGTGTGAATTTTAGGGTTTAGAAATGATTTGATTAAATGATTAAAGAATATGTAATCCCTTTATGTTTTCTATCATAATTTAGATGAATACACGCGATTCCTCTTTTTAACTATTTAAGCCCTTGTTTGATACTCATTTTTTTAAAAATATATTTTTCTCTCTTATTTTCAACCACATATTCTTTAATAAAATAATATTTTCTATCGCATCAATAACTTTTTCTTCTTTTTTAACTATATATTTTTCATCAATCTACTATTCTAAAATACATTTTTTTTAAAATAATGTGGCTCAAACACACCCTAAAATCAAATGAAAGAAAACATATTTGATGATGTAGATTCACATCATTTATTTTTTAGTACGCTATTGTTAAAAGAAAAAAAAAATGAAAAAAAGGCAACCATTCACTGGTTAGTAGTTTGCCATCTGTGGGACACGAGTGTGAAACTTCTAATAGAAAATGAAGAAACTGAACCCAAAGCATTATAGTTGAAACTTTTTGCATTTTTAGCTCCCGTTTGGTTTGGTGGGGGATTAAAATCAAATTTTTAGTAAATTTTAATAATTTTTTTTTTAATTGATGTTGATTAAATAAGTGGTTGAAAAGTTGTGGGATCCATAAAATATGTAATACCAAGTAGAGGCTAATAACAAGGTTTCACCTTTTGGAGAAGATCTTACTGCATTTTGGTTAGAATAGTGCACAAAACTTTATAATGTACTCTATAAATTAGAGCAATAGATTGAGCATCACTTTCCCAATCCATATTTGCTTCTGAATGTCACACATTAAGGATCGAAAAACATTTGAATCAGTCAAAGAAAGAGAAAAATTTGGATAACTAAAACATATTGGACCTTTATCGAGGTTTGATTTGAGAATTTGAAAATTCCTATTTGTTTTGTCTATAAGGAGAAGTACGATAGAAGTGTTTAACTTTCGAAACTTTGTTCGAAATAAAAGTTTGACAGCAACTTGAATAATGTTAATATATATTTTTCTACATGACGAGTAAGGTCATCCTCAGAGAACAAATATATTGTTTCCATTTCTTGATTTATAAAATTGTGTGCTCAGTAGTTTTAATGGAGTAATCTTGAAAAAAATCGAACTTGCCAATTTAATGAACAGTGTTAACATCTTTTTTTTTTTCCCCCAGAATTTTTAGCTTTTAGCTGAAAAACAATATACGAATATTTTAGCACAAAACGAATT